>JAQFYE010000710.1:0-30743 GCA_034694305.1 Protaphorura glebata | reverse complement strand
GGAGGAAAATGGCGAAACCTCAAATATTTCCGGAAATGAGATCTCTTGAAAACTGAAATCACCTTGTTTACTCTCTTTGGTCGTAACATTCCCATCACATTGACACACTTTACCGGCAGCAATGTTGAATACTTCTTTGGCATTAAAGAATTTGAGTCTTCCTTTGGCTAAGTCTGTAGCGAACTCCTCGTCATTCTTATTTTCGTGTTGGACCTCTTCAAATCCAATGGCCCCTTTAGTAATTTTGTAGACATACCCTGAATTTAGGATCATCGGTTCTATTCGATCAATCCATTCATTGCCTCTCTGGATATAATAAAGAGAACAAAATAGCGTCAATGTTTCTACAATTCATTGACCCCATCCCAAGCAAAAATATGATGTATTGTGCCCAAGTGACCACTAAGAACTTAGTATTGACTGGCAAAACCCGGGCGCATTACTCCGTTTGACCCTGAGGAGGTCAGCAAATGCTAGAGCGTGTTTATTGGATTGATGGACCTTGATCAAGTGGGTTGTCATTCGAATAGTAAGGACGCAGTAGGAACAGATTCTCTTTGATTTCAAGGTACGAATGACAACGAATTTGACAGAGGTCATCAGGTGACCTATGTCATGGGCTTCATCTTGTCAATACATTTTTTAAGAATCAATTGGATCAGCTCCATATCAATAAGATTACCGTCATTTGAGCCTCAGTTGGCTTTGGTTTTGCGACGTTTTGATTCATCGGGTGGACATATAGTGCAACATAATGATAAGCATTTGCGATAGAAGCACTTTGACTTTGAAGAAGAGGATGTTGTGCCGCCCGACCCAAAAGACGTTTAACCTCCGTTTCGGTTCTTTTCCCAGCCGTGGTATTTACACCACTCAGGCCTACGGGAAATGAGGATTGAGAAAGCTTTTGGAGGGCATTACCCTCAGCCAAAACTGCACGTATATATTTGCGTCGTCGTTCTTCTGACTGTAAATCCAGAAGGTCTTTCTCATCTCTGTCCATATCTGCTCGCAACATCCGGACCCGTTCACGTGCGACCACATTGATTCGAGTTTGTAATTTCCTGTCCTCCATTTTTTCTCGAAACTCGACTTGTTCACAAATGTAACCGCTCAGACATTCCTCTTTGTTCCGGCATTTGACCCCATCATACTTTTTACAACTCCCCTTCTCCAACCCATCTACAATTTTGGACTCCCAGACTTTGTTTGGATCCAAACAATCACAAATCCCTTGCAGACAACCGAACTGCCTGTCCCTCGATAATTTCTCTTTCAGGCAACGTCTGGCAGCCAAATCCTGGGCCGTCGCGATTGTCACCTGTTCAATTACAAACAATTACATAGAGTCAATCCAACATCTTCAGTTCAAAATACCGTCCTTAGCTCTTTACCTTCTCTCTCAGGTCAGAACTGATATGAACGAAGTGACAGTTATTTAAGGGTCTGACCGACCAAGATAATTAATCCAGTATTGTCTCGAAAACCAATTACCCATCCATACAAGGAAGTGGGCCGACTAGGAGTTGAACCCGGGACCTCATGGCAGAAGCCAAGATAACTTGACACCGCTATCTTACTAAGGTATAGGTATGCTCACACTGACAATACAAATGAATTCGATCTCGAGCTTACTATTTCAAAACTGGTGGTATTAATCTGCTTCCATATCTCTAGCAATGACGTCAACGGGTCAATGACTTAAAGATTAAATATTACTGGTATCAAAAATTCTGGGCGGAGCATTTGTGGAAGTTACCTTGTGACCAAATACCAGGTGCTATTGCATGCAAAGATGACAATGGAGCATACTGAGGTGACAATTAATTTTATTTTGAACGTTTTAACAATTACTCACCCCTTGTCGAAATCCGCTGCCATAAACAAGATTGAAGAAGATTTCAAAATGATCCCTCTCATCATTGACGACCTCACAGCGTTCTCCGACCTGAAGGAACCACTCTTCCTTCATTCCATCCTTCCAGGATCGAATCAACAGTGCTTTCGAGTCTTGACTTTTGGACATGAGTCGAACACAGACAATCAAAAAGACGAAGAACTTGGAAAATACCCACATTTCGATTTTGGTTAATTAATTTTTTCCGTGTGTCCAAAATTTCCGTGTGTCATGTGTGGAGTGTGGAAGTGGAAGACTTGGAATGAAGAGTTCTTGTTGACCTCGATGATGGTTGTTGACCTCAACTTTTAACTTAAGAACAATTCGTTGGTCGTCGTTGCGTTGCTATGGGAAAACAAGGTCAAACGAGGCTCTTCAGTCTTCAGCTTTTCTTCTTCAAAAATAAGTCGTCAGCAGTCAAAAGATGAAAATTGAAATGAGCCGGGAATTTAAATGAGCGTGCGAAAACCGCCTCCTTTTTTTTGCGGGAATGGCGCTCAATGCATGACTCAATGGTTACAATCAACGAAATACCAGACTTTCAATACTGGAACCCCGACCCCGATGTCCCCCGTTACTGACCTTCGGTACTACACAACATTGGAGTGTTCCCTACTACTAGGGGTACCTACCTTTTAATTCTAAGGCCATGTCAAATGGAACGCAATTCAATTTCTACATAATATTGTGAGGCCACTAAGGTTATTGTAGAGCGAATTGACTGATGACTGGTTTCTCCCTACTTCTAGGGGTGCCATGTGTGACCAAGTGGAATAAAACATGCCATTTTACAAAATGAAGTACTAAAATATTGTATGTTAAGGTAAATGTCAATTAATTAATGCTTTTTTTATTAAAGTGTAAAATGACGACGTAAAAATCATACGAGCACCAAAATTTTAAATAAAATTAATCATAGTAATTAAATTCGTTGACGCACTTGCCAAATATTTATAGCAAAGTCCAAGTGGTTAAAACGGACAATGGATGACAACATTGACAGTAATTTAAATCCAACGGAAAAGTTAGTACTTCAATTAAATTTTAATTCTGGGGAAATTATTGTCTATTTTTGTAATAGGATTCCATTGCACAATTTATGTCCATGTTTCTTTGTATCAGACATTTGACATTGACATTGACATTTGTCACCTAAAGTTTGACGAGTTGTGCAAATAAAAATATCCACTTCAATTTATGTGAGCACTCGAAATACTGTAAATCCTCGCCCACGTCCAGTCTTTCACCCACGCGCCGTCATATCACTGCAGTAATTGTATTTTGCACAAGTTTTTTTTTAAAAAAATGGCCAGAATTAGTCCAATCTGGATTTTTCTGACAACTTTTGCGTTAGGGGTACTTGGCCAAGATTTCGCTGTCGTCGTTGATGTCCCTGACCTCGGGAAAATCCAAGGAAATCAAGCATTCACTGCTAGGGAGATGAGGCCTTACTGGATTTTCCATGGAATTCCATATGCGGACCCGAAATCCTACACCGGACAACAAAATCGGTTCAAGGTAACCAATTATTGGCTTTAAAAAATTAAAAATGGTCATTCTAGCGCCATCTGTTTTGCAGCCCTCCGAAATAATGAGTGACCCACTGTCAGAAGATGACGGTGTGTTCCTGGCCAATAGACTTCGCGTTTTTTGTCCACAAATGGCTCTGATTGAGCTTCCGACTCAGGAGACCCAAAATTTGGCGGCAGTTATCCCTGCTGCGTCAAAATCGAGAAGAAATTCCATGAAAAAATTCTGGGAATTCAGAAAATCTGGAAAGGCTGATCCAGAAATTCCAAAAGCTTGGGGACAAGAGGACTGTTTGACCATCAATATTAACACTCCTTCCGTAAGTCCCAAAGTTTCAGTCCTAACTTTTTCGAAAAATTATAAATTATTTTACAATTTTATTTTAGAAATTGGAAACCCCTGGAGGCGAACTTCTCCCAGTGATATTTTTTATTCATGGCGGTGGTTCAGACAAACTTTGGGGCAGCGCTTTTACCGGACTTCGACTCATGGACAAAGATGTCGTTTTGGTCACCATCAATTACCGCTTAGGAACTTTGGGTAATATTGCCAGTATTTTTTCACGTTTCAAAAAATAATAATATTCGATCCATAGGTGCATTTGACTTGGGTTTGGACGACGCGCCTGGATGTGGAGCAATGTATGACGCCATCACTGCACTGAAATGGGTCCAGAAATACATTCAACATTTTGGCGGTGACCCAACTCGGGTCACAATCGCTGGGCACAGTGCGGGGTCAATGATGGTCACCCATTTAATGTTGAGTCCATTGGCCAAAGGGTTATTCCACGGAGTTTGGGGGTTCAGTGGATCAGCACTCAATGTTTGGGCCACAGCTCCAAGCCCAGTGATCAGGCATCACTTGGATGTGGCTCACTATGCTGGGTGCTTCGATCGAGATACCATTCCAATCGAGGACGCTGACGTCAAGACCATCCGGGAGTGCATGGCCGTCAAACCTATTGATGACCTCGTTTACGCAATGGACAGATATCAGGTTTGTTCGAATCTTTATTTGGTCTTCAAATTTATATATTTTGATCGTTATAACGAGGTTTTCAAAATTTTGCACTATTATTTCTCTAGTTCCAAGAAGTATCTATCGGAAAATTAGGATATGACGCACGCGTGCCAGCTGTCCAGAGTCCGTCCTTGACAATCAATAGATTTCTGGCTCAAGATCCTTCAGAAATTCTCCGGAAGGGGGAGCACAATGTTCTTCCGCTTGTTCTCGGAGCTACGCGCCATGATGGTTCCTTCGTGATTGATGATTATTACACGGATTATTTACTACCGAATGATTTGCACAAAAATGAAACTTACATTCGGAATGACATGATCCCAGACATGTTGAAGGGTTTTGGTTAGAAAATAATTAGGATTCTGAAAATATTTACCGTAATTTTTCGAAAACGAAAATTAATTTCTGCAATACATTTGCACAGGAATTAGGGATGATGCTGGCGGTGTTTACCATTCCATGATTCACGCCTTCCTTGGAGAAAACGCCAACACTCCGGACCTTGAGTCTAAGTTTCCAGGTTTTATTGATGTAAAGTCATATTTTATGAATTGACCTTAACATTAAGTTTGTTATATAGAGGTTTACTCTATGTATGCATGTTATTTTAACAGATCGCTACCGTTTTTGGTTTCAAAAGCGGTCAATATAAAATGGTGGCAGATAACGCGAGATTGGAGCCAAGGTCGTATTCATACAGTTTTGACTATACCGGACGGTGGACGCTCTACAGTGTCCTCGGCAGTACTGGAATTGTTCCCGGAGGTTATTACCAAACTTGGTTAATGACTATTTAAAAAAAATCTTCAAAAAACTAACCTTTTAATTTTTGACATATTTTCTTCAGGAATTTCTCACGGTGACGACATGTTTTACGTATTTTACCTTGGTCCATTATTTAATGACGACATGAAGGTCAGCCGTCGAATGGTCGATTATTTGGTCAACTTTGCCTACACCGCGTACGTATGAAATATTGAGCACGTGCTGCGCGACTATGACAGTAACAAACGTGACATTTTTGAATAATTATTGTTTATTATAATGCCAACAGAAATCCAACGCCACCTAGTACTGACGCACATAATGAAATAACCTGGCCGACCTATGACCCCTTGGACCACAAATATCTTATCATTAATCGTGTGGACAAAGTCGGAACACAATACCCGGACTCATGGATTGGAAATGCAGCCGAATTATTTCCCAAGGAGTCTTCAAAATAAATTTTGATTAAAATATATGCGATTAATTAAATAAATTTGGAAAGTTTTGTCAGCTGATATCACTTTTTAATTTATAGTTCGTTCTAACAAATTGAAGATAAAAGATAAAATGAAATTAAGTTTTAATATCAAATTAATAAGCATGTGAATAGGTGACATGCGAATGGCATTGTAGATATGTGTCTAAATAAGTTTTATCACTAAGCTTTCAATTTGTTATATTTCCATGCTATATCGGTTAGTGGGTGCTGTATGTAGAGACTACTACCTGATTAGACGCGAAAACGTAATCGTACGTACGTGTACTTCAATGAAATCTTGACACAAATGATACCATCGAATTCACAATCATCAAAATAAATTTTTCCTATTTTTTCTCAGCCGGAGGTCTATGTCAATGGGTCGCGTGATAGGAAAATTGCAGTGAACTTAACATTGACAAAATAATTGACCAATTCAACTTTTCCAATCATTTATTCCTAGGGTCATTTATTATTAAAAACAGGATTTCAGACTTTAATAGTGTTCCGAATGGGTTCAGGTTTCAATCCAGGCCCGGGTCCGAACTATTAAGTATTAATAACTATTAATAACAAGGGGGGGGGGGTCATCTCATGTCTACCAGGACCTAGACCCGACAATTTTCTCAATGCATTGGCATCTCTTGAGTTTGTTTTCGTCAAAATTCGTCTTTACAAATCAAGCACTTTTTTAGACATATCTTGGCAAATTTGATTATTTTTAAAATCGTGTGTTAAATCATAAGCTCTTTCCGACGGTTTTCATTTCACGTCAGTGTTGAGAAATCATGACCAGAAAAATTTTGAATTTGGTCAGCATTTGCTGTAATGCATCTAATGGACGCCTCTCAATATCGACGTGAAATGATAAATGTCGGAAACAGCATTTGACTTAACACCCGATTTTGGAATTTAGTTTTTAGCAATAAAATTTTCGAAAATAGGCCAAAAAAAGTGCTCCATTCTTACAAATGAATTTTGACGAAAATCAACTCAAGGGATCAGGGGATGTCAATGCATTAAGAAAATTTGGTGTCGGGTCTAGATCCTCGTAGGCATGGCTCCCTTGTTAGTCCCAAAAATTTGGGATCTGAACATTGAATCCTATTTCCGACATTTAAAAAAGGAGATGGAATTTCCAAAACAGTGCTTAAATGGGTTCTTGAGAATTCCAGGTTCACCGGCAGGGTTCAGTGAAAGTCAGTCAGGCCAACATGGGCATCACATCCGATTGACTTCACATGACAGAAATGTTTTCCTAGAACTTCCGAGCAATATTTAAATGGTACACGGATTTCGGAAAAACTGTGAAACCCCGATAAAGGTCAACGTGTGTCTTGGAAAATAAAATATGTACTGACCTAAAAAGGGGCATCCGTCCGGGTGATATTCCTTCGTACATAAATCCCCTAGCTCAAGCTAGTTTTCTATGAAATGAGATTATACGAGACCCCCCGTTACATAAAACTAGGGGCAAGATCGATTAAGAATATCTTAATCAATACCGGAGGACCCATAGGGATGATTTCGATTGAAATTGGCATGTATTCCCCGTTAAACCTCCCTTGTATGCGTAAATAATACAAATGTGAGACAAATTGAGGTTAAAATGTCTAAGGTCAAGTCAAGGCTCATTACATTATAAGGCAATAATGTTTAAAATTGATGTTTACCAGCTATGATCCATCTTATTGTCGATTTCACTTTGTTTACTCACCCATGTGAAGGTGTAAAGGTTAGAAACATTCATTTTTTTAGTAATTTAATATTTGTACAAGCTCCGTTACACACGTAATGTTGACGTCCAACGTAATTGCAACTAGAACAACACGATCGTCTCGCGTGAGATGAGACAAAGTAAATTGGTACACATTTTATGAATGTGTCATGTTTGTAAGTCTAATATCGATCTCAGTACTGGGTGTTCCAAAAGTCACAAATTTCCTCAATAGTTGTTTCTTAAGAGTACGTATTTTTAATGGATATTTCTCTAGCAGATTTGGCAATAAAACCGGATTGACGCACAATTACCATTGTTTGTTATTATAGGAGCGTTCATATAATTTTAATATCCATGCACTATGTGGACAGTCACTTTTTTCCCACACTGTAATACGCATTAATACCGGATTACCCGCTAATGCAATAAAGTAAAACTAAATATTAGCGAGGTTCGGTCGTAGAATGTGTAAGGCTGTCAAATTGGATGATCGAGGGAGAGAAAGCACACACACACACCTACAAATTGAAAATTATTTTGTCGGGAACGAAAACGGATGGAGACGTAAAAGGAAAAAAAGAGTAAACCATTATTCGGAACAAACAACTTTCCTGGCTGCTGCGGTGGAAAATCTATTAGGAAGAATACTCCTCAGTTGTACTTTCTCTTCAGTCGTTTCAACAGTGAAAGTGGTGAAAGCAGAACTAGTTAGAATTCGAAGATTCTGGACTTTTTATTTTTTTCTTTGTGCTTGGTGGGAATGACTGAAAAGTTCTAGAACAAAGTCTCAAGCCTTAATGAAGAAAACAAACTAATTGGTCCGGTGAGTTAAGTACCGACTAAACAACCCAAAAAATTAATTCATCCTAATGGTTTCCAGGAAATTTGCGCATCTTGATCATGAAAATGAAATAGATGACAAAGTCACTATTTTTAAATCTCGTTAGTTTCTCAATTGTTTACTATTCAAAGAGCATCAGTTTTTTTATAGGAATTAAGTGGGTATATCTATACAGGTTGATTCAATGAAAACAATACAGATATTAATTGAAAATGATATATGCCATTGGATCGTCTTCTTAGTTTCACCTTATAAGGGTGCCTTCCTTAGGTCAAATCGAAAGCAGCAAATTTTCCGTATTATTCGACAATTCCTTAGGCGGAAATTATAATAATAATAGGTATTAATGTGAACATCAATATGGACCACCGTGTGTACGAGATAATTGAGAATTGTTTTGTCTGGAGCCGAAATTGAGGGACAAATTGATCAAATCAACATTGTTCAGAAATGCATCTGATGAATGTGTATTTGTGTAATTAATGACTTTTTAATTAATTTAAAGCTCTGTACAAAGTGATTCTAGTTATTCTAGCTGAGCTAGAAAATTGTATTAACTGGTCTGTCCTCGGAGAGGAAAATTTAATTAATCCGCGCGTGTTCGGATACAAACCTTATATCTCTAGTTTCAAAGGTCAAATTGCCCAGCCTTTAAATTAAATGCGCATATTACGTACAATTCTTTGTATTTTGGACTTCGCTTAACACCTCGAACTTTCTGAACCGCCTTGTAGATTATTACTGCATTTGACATAATGCTCTCGCAAAATTAAGACGCAGAACGAACGTATGCATTCAATTTAATATGTCGGAACGGTAATCAACTCTAATTGCAAACCTTACAGTTTCAATTTAGTCAGCATGTTGTTGATTTCTGGTCTTAAAATTTTATGACCTAATTTTGGGTAGATTTCTCTTAATTAAATAAAATTACGTGGCTCAGCTCACGACAATACTGAAGTCCAATCTTACTTGGTATACGGTTGTAACAGATGCCGACTGACATTGAACGGAAATTCGTGCTCAATTAGCGTCGATGCACGAATTTTGGTATTTTTCCGATAAATATATCCTATACTTCTTGGATACCGGGTGTTTCATATTCAACTCCATTTCAACTCGGACATTATCCAGTTAAGGATCGAAATATATGTATGGTATAAACAAATTTATTTGCCACCCTGTACTTGATTTATAATTTTATTGATATGTGTGTGTTTCATTTAAGTCTTTCGAAAATGTACATTATATATCCTAAATGAAAAAGTTGGCTCGATACAATTTGTTATAGACCACCCTGTACAATATAGGGATTCTATCATACAGAGAATAGTCTTGCTGTTTAAATTCAATTAGCTGGAATCAATTGGTCATGGTTGGTCACGGTCAGCACATTAAGGTATTGATTGACCTTATAGCTCTTCTTCCATAAAAAGGTATGCACAACTGACATTGAATACTAAATCCGTTTGGAATGATAAAAATAATTTCCATCCAATCACTTAGCCAAAGGTGTCCCGCAGGGTTCAGTCTTTGCCCCATTCACATTCCAACTACAGGGTTTGAAATATGTACTGCACATATTCATAGCACTATCTTTGATATTCTTACATACATTCATATGTAAGCAGACTCGACCTCTTTTTAACGTTTTAGCATTATGTCTCACTCGATTGGCATGTTATACCAAAGTTTTAGATTCCGGCACATTACGTCACAGTTTAGAAGAACAGTACAGCACAGTTCAAAATAATAATTCCACCAATAATGATATCCTTGTTTCTCCTTGCGTCCGTGCAATTTTTTCTGAACTTTGTTTAAAAAATGTTTAAGATACACAAATTATGTTAGTACATTGCCCATGAATGCACTTTTGTATTGGCTATACGTCAGACTGTATCATTTTCAAAAACTCACACTGAACTTGAATAAAGTAAGGAGAATTAGTCTACCTTACTTTATTTGAGACCTTGTGATAGTATTACGTCAATTCTTCAAAGTAGAAATAAATGATATTGAAATTTTGGAGGTTTAGACGTCAGAGTGCAGTGGAGCCCATCGGAGTGCATTTTAAAAATAGCAAGTGACGCTTTTGTTCATATTTGATTTGTTTTGTCTTTGTATGCTTAGGTCATGTGAAAGTGTGTCATTGTGTCGACAACTGAAGAAAAAGAAGGAATCAAAATACTTTTAATCCTTGGAATTAAGAGGAAGACATGAAGAAGCAGAGCGTGGGGTCGTTGGCGAATGCCAGCAAATTGATTCTTTGTTGTAGTGCTGGAGATAAAAAACCATATGTTGTGAACAAATATTGGAATATGAAATGTTTGGGAGGAAATGGAAGTGACGGAGATTTCGAGACTGAAGTCGTCGGAGAAAATGGAAATGACAAACAACTGGGTTTTCGTAACAATAATAAAATCAAAAATGATAAGTCTGGGGACAAAGGGGGTGGAGGTGGTGGGGCTGGCGAAGCTGTCTGTCTTCTTAGGGAAAGTCCATTCCGGATTTTACGGGTATGTTTCAAAATTTTGATATTTTTGAAAAAATGCGCTACCAATTTTTGAAAAGTAGCGGTGATATTATTGATATCGTGGTTTGGGATATAAAAAGAATACGTAAATAGCAACGTACATAACCATTAAATCGGTTTCCACGTGAAGCCACGTAGAAACTAGTTATGAAATTGAATAAAGATTAAGATATGGATCAAAGGATTCTGAAAATGAAATTTGAAGGGTTTCAGTACATAGACCAAAAATTGAGTCGAGACTTTCTTTTGATGGGGAAGAGGGGTTCTGCACACAACTAGTCGTATCTTGAACCCGTTGCAATAATCCAAAATGGGCAGAATAGGAAAATCGAATTTCTTCTCGGCAGAATTTCATATTTTAGATTTGAATAGATTTTTTCTTCATTTTCTAGCGCTGTACTAGTTCGGGGTTCCTGCCTTTTCTAAATCACGTCAACATCTTGAGAAAAAAATTATTTAGAATTTCTTTAGAAAAAAATGCTCGAAACTAAAAGCGGTGGGATTGGAACACACTTTAACCCATGCGTTTTCAACTTTCATAGGGGGAACCTCAGGAATTTGTTGACCAAATCTTCAGGGATAGGCGAAAAAAAGTAATTCATTTGTGCAGACGACTTTTAACTATTTTTAGGACAGGGGATCCCAATTGGGGCGAGATATAGTATGGCAGGTCTAAGTTAATATTTTAGTTGAAGAAGATTTCGTGTCAGTTGTACAGCGCGTCGTGCATCCAGCACTACGGACCCAGGTCCAGGTTCGATTCCTGGTCAAGTCAGAGTTTTTTACTGCCTCAGTGAATGAAAAGTATGGGTTTTTGCTCCTCCAGTCGCAGAGTGAATATCTGGTGTGAAAGGTGAATTCCAGACCTGTAGAGCAGGATTGGAAGCTTCATCCCTCGTAGAAATATACTATACGCCTCCATCTGACAGGGATTGTATGATATCTTATAATGTGACACATGATTGTAGACTTTGAAGCCAGTCGTGTAAATCTCATAAATATAAAAAGAAGTGTTTGAGAGTGAATGCAATAAATAGAACTTGGGCCGGGAGCAGACTTTTGAAGTAAAATGAGCAAATACGAGACAGAAAATCAAAGTGAGCATGTTTCATTTTTGCAAATAGGGATGGAAAGCAAAAGGAAAGTAGTTTATAAGGAAGAGACTCGACTTTCTCCAATTTCATTTCACTTTCACCGCTCAGCTGATCTTTATTACATCAAAAGTTCTTACAAGTTTTGGTCACAGACCACGTACTCACACTTGGGTCAATTACTTTGATAATTGCAATTAATTACGAAACCACAGTTTACTAAATCGCATTTAATTTCAGTTATAATTGTAATTGTAATTACATTTTAAATTCCTTTCAAATTTTTCCTCATGCAATTTTAATTGTGGTTAATTATTTTTAAAATTCTCTTCATTTCAATTTCAGTCAGAATTAATTATTCAGAAATTAGGTTGTGATTTTATAATAATTAACCTACAGCGATAGTGATTCGATGGTTGAGTTGATATTTTAGATCAAGAAATGACGCTGTGTTGTTGTAAGAAAGAGTTTGTGGCTGAAATCGAGCCACCTCAAGGTTTCCGAGCTTATCTGCATCCTGAAAATATTAGTTTAAAATTAAGAAGTATAGTCCGTGCCATAGCTCCCAAACGATCACCATCCATCTCACAATTCATTCAGGTACACTTTCTTTATCTCTTTTCAATTTTTCTTTCGCAGAGGTGGTCTATGTCTATAGAGATACATACGAGGTATTTAGGATACAAGCTTACCTATACAAATTCAAGAATATTATGTGCTGTGGATTATGGATCCATTATTTCCCGGAAAGCCTAAGGATAAATTAGTCATAGACGTGCTCCTATATGAAGTGATAGTAGTACTTGATCTAGTGAAAAATAAATGACAACCAACAAACGAGGGAAACGTCAGAGGGGGTAAGTTTAGAAAAATCTGAAATTTTTACCATTGAACCCTTATGCGAATTGGATTCGGGAATGGTAGGTCACACAAGCAACTTCTACGGTTCAAGTCAGCAAAGTTGACCTTTGTGTTGAATGCTGGAGTCTGTCGCCTCCGTCCGCTCATCCAACCCACGTCTTAACCGTTCCGTCTCTATGAGCGAGAGACGAGACTTAGGCCGGGCATTCCACTTAGACATGCCAAACACCAGCATGTTCAGAATTCAACTCAAAGGTCAACTTTGCTGACCTTAACGTGAGAAGTGGGTGAAGTGACATACCATTCCAGATTTCAAATCGCATCAAGGTTCGGTGGTATAAATTTCAGATTTTTCTGAAATTACAGTCTCTGACGATTTCCTCGTAGGTGTTTAATCGAACGGAACAGCGCTTATTTAGCCTCTTTATGACTATGTCTAGGAATTAATGGGTATTCATTTATCTCTTACCAATTTTTTAACATTTTGCGAGACTAATAATATGAATGGATGACGCCTAGTGAGAAACCATACTTCCAAAAAATTCCTTAACACCGTGTGTACTTTCACTATGCAGATATTTCCAATATCGAACTGTCCAAATTATTAAATGTTCCGAAATTTGATTATACTGACTATTCCGGACGTTAAACATGGATGAGACATGTTTGGGGTTTGTTTTACATTCTGCCTAGGGATGATACCCCTATCCAGTAGTAGTGAGGTATCGTAGACCTCATATTCGGGTAAAGTGTCATACGAATGAATGATTTTGATTTTAATTGGGTGGTTTGTTCGGACAGGTTGCTGAGAGTGGGAATGGGAAGGAATTCGAGAGACTCCTCACTAATGACCCATCGAAACTGAACGTGAGAGACGGGAGAGGTCGAGCTGCAGTGCACCAAGCCACAATCAGAAACCACGTGTCCATTCTACAGGTCCTCGTTGCATTCCACGGTAACCTCAATTTAGTGGACAGTCATGGCAACACTCCACTTCATTTGGCAGTTGAAGTGGAAGCTCTAGATGCCCTCGATTTTCTACTCGCCAAGTAAGTGCAGGATGCGCCTTACCACTTAGACCTACTGGTTGGGCGCATAAATTAACTGTCCTCCTTTTTTAGCGTCAATGTACACGAGTTTTACATTAAGAACGGTTTCCTTGTCAGAAACTTTTTTTTTCTATATTTATTTCTAGTTTTACCTAGTATTTATTTTACGGGGTGGTTCATAATAATTTGGTCAGTTTTTCTATCACTTTATCACTTGTACCGGTGAACCAACAAAACGTCATGGAAAATTTTGCGAGTCATAATTCCCGGATGACTCATCGTCACACGATTTATTTAATTACTCGCATGTCAAAGGTCATGTGATCTTTGGTACCATTGTGGTTTATTGATTCAGGATAATTGGAACGTAATTTCCTCACATAATACCGATTTACGTTTCAAGGATTCAAAGTCGACGAGATTGATTTCTAGAATAAGGCGAGGCCACAAGTTTAATTAATATCGAGAAAGCAATTCCAATTATGTATGAGGCTACCAGTTGAATTAGTAATCAAAACCTGGAAATAAATTAGTGATTGTTCAACACTTAATTACCGGATACTATGAAAATTTCGAAACATGGACTACTGACGCAGGTAAGTAATTAAAATGGCGTCATTCAATCCAACGACTCACAACGTGTTGACCTCGGCATGTTTAATTTAATTTGACAACGACTGCATGTAATGGGTGAGTTCATATTGTCTAGACAAGTAATTTGTAGGAAAATTTTACAAGATCGTTTGATTTGATATGTACAAGAATTAAGATTATTTTGCAAGTAGTAAGTATAAGTTTACCTAGTAGTAGGAAAGCGTTGTCTAGTAACTTTGACCGGACTAATGCAATATTACATGATGAATATAGGTTTTTTTATTTTGTATTTCTATGAATAGTTGGGCAAACACGCAAATTTTGAACAACCGTCAACAGAGTCCACTCCACATGGCTTGCGAATTTAATAAAATTGCAGCCCTTCGTGTTCTTGCCAAACATCGGGATATGTTGGATGTTAATCAGGGTGGGGAACATGGACGCACAGCTCTGCATTTAGCAGCAACAAATGATCATGAAGAATGCATGAGGATTCTGGTGAGTGAATGAATCGTCCTCTCGTTTACAACGGTTTATTCTGAAGCGATCGGCCAAAAAAAAGATGTCATATCATTTATGCGAACTCTCTATTAGTCTAACTCACAAAATTTTAAGACGGTAAGGCTCAGTTTAGTGTAGCATAGTGAGTGACGGATTTTATAACAGCAAGTCACAGGTTCAATTCCTGATTATCCTACAACCCATTTCTTTGTATGACTTGGTATTTCTGTCCTTAAAGAACTTGGTATAATTAAAAGGGTCTTGAGAGTAACTTTTTTAAAGATGCGTCACTACGTTGATATCAATTCGTACATATGAGCCAAGGTTAAGAGCCAAGGCCGGAAATAGGACCGATTTTTAGCATTTAAAGGGAACATTGACGAATAATTAAAAAATTTGAGAAAAACGAACATATTAATTAGCAATATTTTTAATTGTAGTTGTATGAGATCGGAGCTTGTCCTCGACGTCCATGCAAGCATGGTTTTTTTCCAATTCATGAGGCAGCCAAACATGCGTCATCTCGCTCCATGGAAAGACTTTTGACGTGGGGAGAAAACAATGGGTGTGCCCGGGAAGAAATGATCTCATTCTTTGATGCCGAAGGAAATGTACGTATCAATCATTAGGCTAATTTGCCCCACTTTGCCGCGATAGATATTGTGGACGTTCTTTGATGGTCAGACGCCCATGTCCGGACAAATTGACACGAAATTGGGGCAAATTAGCCTGCCTTATTAATTAAAAAATCTCAAAGTATATAATGACAGGTACCGCTGCATTCGGCCGTCCACGGAGGAGACATCAAGGTGAGTTGTGTATGTCTTTTTGTATTTTAATTGAATTGTTAGTATTAGATATAAGATCAGATTCTTCCGAAAAAAAAATAGTGATACGAAATGTATTGAAATTGTAGGTAAATTATTTTCAGGCCGTTGAACTGTGCATTCGTTCTGGGGCAAGGATTTCTATCCAACAGCATGACCTCTCAACCCCAGTGCATTTGGCATGTTCCCAAGGATCCATGGACATTGTCAAACTCATGTTCACAGTAATTTCAGTGCAATTTGCATCCATTGTCATTAATTTAATTGGGAGTATGATTGAATTACAACCCACCTTTAATTAATTTCCAGCTTCAGCCAGAAGAAAAAGACACGTGTCTCAAGTCATGTGACTTGCAACGGATGACGCCACTCCATTGTGCCGCTATGTTTGATCATTGTGAGCTCGTCGAGTATTTGGCTTCTCAGGTTAGGTTTCTCACAAGTCATTTCAATTGAAATTTGAGTACTGTAAATTATATTGTGGTAAATTGAATTACCAGAAGTATAAGGTGCAAAATACAATGTCGTGGTAGATGTGGTGGTCTGTAGACAGTAGAAAACATGTTGGGTAGAGAATAGAAACAATGCGAACTTTCTAGACGCTGACGTTCATACCTTTTGTATACATGTCAATTTGTTAATTCAGTTAAGGCGAGTAGATTGAAGTGGATAGCGTGACACTACAGACAGACTGGCATGTACGTCAAAGATCAAAGCGGAAATTAATACTTGGTAGTAGTGACAGTAAATACATGTCATGTCCTTGTCATGTTAATGATCAATTTCCATCTAATTGAGCCAAGAATCGATTTCGCTATAACTCAGACAATATTGCGCGGTCTACGGTCCAGGAGTCTAAAACTATAGTCCAACGCTCTATTAATTCAAATTGGCATATTTAACTCATCATTAGCCAATAATATGGATACGTGAGGTTTCTCATGTTCTAACATAGTATCATTATGTACATTTTTTTTCATTTTTTCATTCAGAATTCTGTAAAGAGTGCTAAATACATAGGTACTGGGACTGGGGTACTAAATAGTGCGAAATAGTCCGTAATGTTAGGTACTCTTAAAAACTGCGACGTAGTTAAAATTTGGCGGTAATTTTAAATTGGTGTAATCGAATCGAACACATTCTCTATGATTCTTCTACAGACTCTCAACTTTTATCCTTGGAAACGTGACATTTTGGGCGCAACTTTTGAACTAATTTTCCATGCTGACTCGCATTTAAACGGAACAATTCTTATTTTTACATTAAAAATTCTTCAAACGAAATATTTTACTAAAAATAAGATGTAATACTGGTCTAGCTTGACTAAGAGCGCTATTATTACTGAAAATATTGGAGCAAAAATTGTGCGGGCAGGAGGATTCGAACGCGCGCCAGTCACGTACGTGTAGATTTGTGCAGAGAGAAAAGATCAGAGTCTGTAACTGTTTTCCCATCTCAAGTTTAATTAACATAAAATTTGTGGATGGCTCTTGAATTTTCCTAATTAAAGAAGATAGATAAAAAATAGAAGAAGTAGACTTGGCTAATTAACAGGAATTATAATTTTAATTGGACTGAACTCTCAGGGAGCTTCTGTGAATGTGTTGGACAAAGAACGTCGATCTCCACTCCACCTCTCTGCATTTCGGAATGGTTGGAGAACAATGAAAGTTTTGCTCAGATTGGGTGCAAGCATTAGTGTGAAGGACAATGACTCAAGGAACGTCCTCCATGTTCTTGTAATCCATGGTGGAGATTTGGACAAAATCATGGATGGTGAGAACTCTGTAAGTACAATTTAATTTTAATTTTAATCGCATTATTTTCAATAAGTGGACTCACACATTTTAATTCTAGGCTTATAAATTAAGTCGTAATCTTTATTTAGAAGAGCTTTCGAAAATAAAACGCTTTTTAAATCTTTTTAATCTTCAAGCATTATTAAAACCTTTTGGATTATTTCATTTTTATTCTAATTAACTAATTAATTCCTTGATTTAGATCGATTTACTGTCCATACTGGAGGAGAGAGACAAGAATGGTTTCACGCCACTTCACTATGCCGCCAAATTAGGACACATTAAGACAGCCCAGAGACTCCTTCAATTAGGGGCAAATGTGATTGCTAAGAACAATGATGGAGAAAATGTTTTTCACATTGCTTGTCGGTAGGATAAAACTCCAGGGTGTGCCAAAATCAATCATTAGAAATTAATAGACACATATTCTTGACAACCAGGTACGGGAGAGTGAACATTATCAATCATATTTTGAAAATGGAACTGAATAACACAGTGATTAATGAGGGGGATGGAAAGGGTCTCACTCCTCTCCACATTGCGTCAACAGAAGGTAAGGTTAAAAAATAACAGATGGCCCCGAAGGAGGTGTCTCTACATTTTTATACAACCTTAGTGTCTGTCCGACTTGCCGCATTTTACCTTGTACAAATATCACTATGGCTGTATGAGTAAAATGTGGCAAGTTTTCAGTCCAGTGACATCTAATGATCCGGTACTAACTTTAAAGAAAGTAAATTTAAATTTCATCGGACATCTTGATAGAGATGTACCGAATACTACTATTCGGGTGGCTGAATACCGAATATTCCGCCCTTTTTGCATGTGGGGTTTCTATGAGAAGCTGACACACAGAGCATTTCATTGGTCGTATGCTAAAACGGCTTACCGACAACTATAACAAAAGTCAAAGAAATGCGATGGGGAGATAGGTTTAAGTAAATTCTAGTTAAGTCGGAATTACCGACACTCAATGATCCAATCCACCAGGCGCGGAAACTGGACACATTCCACTATTAAAGTAAGATAGGTTAATACGCCCCACCTTCGAGCCAGTGTGCCAATTAGCCCCAGCCCATACACGAGCATGTGACTCCAAAACCACTCCCACAAATGGGAATGGGGTTAATTAGCTCAATTTCCCGACAACGGGAAACGTCAACCCACCAAACAAAAAGTGTATTACTTAAACCCCGGTGTTCAGGTGTATTATTCTCCCTGGGGCGGACTATCGGTGAACAGGTGTGCTAATACGCCTCACCCCCTTAACGGCACAAACGTGGAGACATTATTATAGCACGCCCACAGATAGCGGGCGAAGATAATTAGCGAACTTTTCCAAAGTGGAACGTATTAGCCCACCTTTCCTTCGACGAATGTAAAACGCGAATTCCATTACTAACTCTTAATTCAAATAGAAAATACGTGTATGTTTTCATTTTAAATTTTAAGAATTGACATCTTAAACTAGTATTTAACCTCCTGGTCAACAACAGGTAAACAATTTGTTAGCAAATTGACGTGTTTTGAACTCCACACCCCACGCCCTTTCCATAGACACCCCACTCGACACAGTTTTTACTATTCGGCCGAATATTCTGCGACGAAACCGAATACCGAATATTCGGTTCAGACGAATATTCGGTACATCACTCCCTCTTGACCTTAGGTCACTGCCGAGTCGTTCAAGCTCTGCTGAAAAAAGGTGCTATTCTACATCGGGATCATGACGGAAGAACTCCGCTCCATCTTGCCTCTAAAAACGGACACAAGGATACGATTCGTCTAATTTTAAATGTACACTCACATCTATTGGACCAAACAGACAAATCTGGGGTAAGTTGATCTTATAACAAAAAATAAATAAATAAATAAATAATTATTTTAACTAATTAATTAATTAATTAATTAATTTTACACAGAACACTTCACTACATGTAGCCGCTGTGGAAAATCAACCAGAGGCAGCAAATTTCCTTCTTTCTATGAATTGCACTTTAACTTATAATTTTGATGGATTCAGTGCCATAGATTTTGCCCTCCAAAATAAATATTCCTTTGTTGCATTGGCCATGGTCACTCATCCCGTCAGGTTAGATTTTGATGGAAAAATATAATCTTAGAAATTATTCAAAAAGTGACAAATTATAAGAAAATTATTAAAAAAATCACATTCCAGAGGAGACGAAGTCTTGGCCATGAACGGTGGAAAACACCCTTCAATTATGCTCGGATTGGTGGCCACTATGCCGCAAGTGGTTTCTACCGTACTTGATCGCTGTATTATCAAATCTGACTGTAAAAGTGACTCCGAAGGGTACCATGTAAGAAATTTTGAATTATTATTTTTAAAAAGATTATTTCACACCTTTGTTTTGTTATAAAATATACCCAAAACACAATTTATTGTAATTGTAATCTCAATTGTAATCTGAAATGTAATCCGCGTTGTAAACCAAAGGTATTCTTAATTGTAATCTAAAATGTAATCTGAAATGTAGTCCTAATTGTAATCCAAAAATATTTTTACTTGTAATCTGAAATGCAATCTTAAATGTAATCTAAAAAATGATTCTAATTGTGATTGTAATTCAACAGATCACGTATGACTTCAAATGGCTGGTTCTCCCGGAAGAATCGGAAGAGGATCGGAAACCAGACGACATGCAACAGGCTGATGGAAATTTCTCTACGATTGACAAACGACATTTACCGATACTAAACGTAAAATCTTCTGAACAGATAATTACATAAATTAACGAGTTTAATTTGTTTTCCTTTGTTGAAGGGAATGGTGTCGTACGGTCGTGTTGAACTCTTGTCACACGAGCTGTCGAGCAAGTATTTGCAAATGAAATGGAATGCTTATGGGAAGTACATCAACATGGCACAATTGATTCTCTACGTCATTTATTTGGCACTTCTTACCATATTCGCCACAAATATTGTGGACCTTTACATGCCAGGAGAAGGAAATCCACAAAATAAAACAACAACAACGACAACATCGACAACGACAGGAGCACCACGCAGAGTAAATCAGTTCTTAAATTAATTAAAAATTAGAATCTAGCCTAGAGTAGGTACCCCTAACAGTAAGGAGAAACCAGTGGAGAAAGAAATCCTTTAAAATTACCACGCTCAGTGCATGTCCGAGAAATTGAACCCCGGACCGAATTAAATTTTCTACGAAATGTAATATATTACTCATGTTTTTATTGGCAAGACAAATTTGGTAGTAAATGGTGGTTGGGATCAATGACTTTGATCTACCCTGTAAATTATTTATATCAATTCGCTTTCGAATGGGCCTAGGGAAGGCACCTCTAGAACTATTATTAATATGAATTTTAAATGAGTAAATATAAATTTAATTTCAGGTCACAGCATTGAGGGATGACCTCTTTCACAAATTGTGTGCGTTTTTCATTCTATGTGTGGCGATTTTCAATCTACTTCGAGAGTGCAGCAACATCTACCGTCAAAAATTGAAATACGCTTTGGATACTATGAATTGGTGAGTTTCTGTCACTGTAGATGTCAGGAGAGACTCCGATACAGTTTTCACTTTCACTAGTTTGCATTTATTCGAATACTTCTAAAGTCTAAAGGATTCTACATAAAAGGGAAGCAGATCCACACAATCCACAGACGGGAAAATAAGAGATGATAAACTTAAAGCTTATTTCAAAAATTAATTCTCTTTGGATGAATTTACACAATTTTAGAAAGAAGTATAATTTTGTGTGATATTAATTTCCAAATTTTTAATTTTTCTTGAAACAGGGTATTTTGGGCCATGAATGTTTCCTGCGTCTTTATGATTTTCAATTACTTTTTTGATGATAATGAGCCAGGATCTGGGAATACCAACACTTCCGCGGCCATTGCTGTCTTCCTTGGATGGTTTCATTTACTTTTATTTCTGCAGAGGTAATTATTCAAAATGACGTGGAAATCAATATTCTTTCATTTTCTAAAATGAACTTTTGTTTAGATTTGACATAGTTGGAATCTACGTGGTCATGTTTTTAGAAATTCTTCACACTCTAATTCGTGTCCTCATGATTTTCTCCATTCTGATCGTCGCATTTGGACTCGCTTTTTATATTCTACTCTCCTCCGTAAGTTCGATAATTTTATTTAACTAATTTAATTTTTAAGACTAATTTCTCACTTAATACTTAGGTTTATATTCACATTAATTTTGGTTTCTAGGGAAATCACGTGGCTTTCTCGAGTGTGCTCCAATCTCTGATGCGAACTTTCTTCATGATGTTGGGTGACCTGGACTACGTCAATTCCTTTGTGAATCCTTACCACTCCAATGTATCTGGGAATGCGGCGGAGGATAAACCATTGCCCCCCAAGAACGGAGATGATTTCCGAGAAATTAAACACCCATTTGCATCATTTTTTATGCTCGGAGTATTCGTAGTCTTCATGCCGATTCTCCTCATGAATCTCTTGATTGGTTTGGCTGTCGGAGATATTGAGTCTGTTCGAAGGAATGCACAGTTGAAACGTCTTGCCATGCAGGTCAGCTGAACTTTAATATCATTCAATTAGATTCATTAAAAGTAAACTGTCGAAATCTCTATCTGTCACGCTGCCTGAAAACCGTCTTAATTTGTTTGCGAGCTATCGGGTTTTAAATATAAACCAGTACAGCTGTTCACTACGGTCCTTCGAAACTTTGCAAAGATTTACCAATTAGATGCAATAAAAAAGGAATGACGATCTCCCAATTTCTGTAACGCTGCAGAAAAAATTGCTGTAGCTTTTTGAGAACCATCGGGTTTGCTAGTTAATTATAAACCGGTAAATTTGACAATGCAAGGCTTATCGTTGATTTGTGTATTATATATAATAAAAACAGAGTAACATTCTCGCACTTTCTGTAACGCCGCAGAAGAAATAGCTGTAGCTTTTTTGAGAACCATCGGGTTTGCTAGTTAATTATAAACCGGTAAATCTGACAATACAAAGCTTGTCGTTGATTTGTGTACTTATTATATACAATGACAAGCTCCCAACTTCTGTAACGCCGCAGAAGAAACGCCGTAGCTTTTTCTAGTACCATCGGGTTCTCTAGTGAATTATAAACCATCAAATCTGACAATGCATAGCTTATCGTTGACTTGTGCATTATACACAATAAAAACGGACTGTGCGAATATGTCTGTCTGTAACGTTGACCTTAAAATCCCTCAGGTTTGCAAACGAACCATTGGATTTGCTAGTTAAATATGAAGCGTCTTGCTCCGTAATAATCCAAAAATTACATGAAATCCAGGTAGGAAACTTCGAAAAAACCAAAATAAAATAAAATTTTCTAAAATGTTAGACTCAGGAATGAAATAGAATTCTTAGAAGACGTACTACTATTACTATGCAACCACGATCTTGCTCTTCGACTATATTTGAATAATTTATGACGCCATATTTTGAACTCACCCCTGAGACAGGCGATATGTCATTTGATATTTTATTTGGCGCATAAGTGGTTGAAATAGTGAGTAAAACATGAGTGAAAATAAATGTGTGGGTTTAAAGGTTTAACAGCGGACTAGAGAGGAGATTCCATTCCTTGTAAATTCCTTCCATCATTTTGTTCTTGCACAGGTTCAACTGCATACAGCCCTGGAGAAGACACTCCCAAGATTTATGTTGCTCCGAGTTGACAAGAAAGTGGTGATTGAGTATCCGAATTGTCGTAAAGTACGACTCAGCTTGATCGACTACCTCTTCAAGTATTTTCAACCCAAGACTCGTCCAAATGGTTCGTTTAACCTCTTCAATCTCACTTCCACCTCCTTCACAAATAAACACAACTTTACGCACTTACCTTACAACTTTTTACAAAAAATCACATAAGATAATCAAATTTATCAGATAGTCCACTTTTTTACAACAGTTCGAGCTCAAAACTGGTAAGACCTTGTCAATTTGTATGATACGCGTGAGAGACACATAAGCGGATTGAGGACGTGGTTAACCTCAAATCTGACTATGGAAGGATTTCATGGCCAGAATTGCTGATGAGTAGATGGATGTAATCAGGGTAACTTGACAACATTAATTTCCGTAAGGAGGACCTGTAATTAGACTTATCAAAATAAATTTTGTTTCTGTGATAATCCATCATGTCACCAAAGACAAAATGAATGAAAATTTTGATGAATTATGGACTTACCTTACAGAAACTAATTGTTCATTCCCCTTGCATGTGATAATGAGAGACGATAGGGTGGGCGCATTGCATTAGTATGACTCCCCTCCGCTTTTATTCTCCCTCGCTGGTTTAATCAAATTATCCAGCTATGTTTTCACAACCGAACCGTACCGTAAACTTTGCATAGGCAATAGGATCATCATGCAGGGTGGTTCATAACTTTTACAGAGGTTGGGTTGTTTCTTTGTCAGGGAAGAGATGGTACACCTAGTAGTCGGTTAATTGGAAATTTCTGCAAAATTCCATAAATTCCTACAGAAAAATTAGGGAAATGCCATACAGGGATTTGAATATCAATAGAGATTAAACCACAGAATTTACAATTTTGATTATTAATCCGATTTTGCATTCGTTTCGTATTTTATTCCATCAGTCTAGCGCACAATTTGTAATTACAAGCTGACCTGTGGTTTGACCCGCATTCTTCCCAAACCATGAATTTTTGAAACATCCGAATTAAATTTTGAAAGAACGTGTACGAACGGACGTACACATTTTCGGGGTATATTTGTGGTCAAGTCGGTCGTCATTTATGAATTATTACGCTCGAGCCGTCCAGACTCAAGTCCTATACGCCCAGAGAGAGGGACGATCATAAATGATGTTTCACAACTACGGGGTGTTAACAAAATAATATGACTACTTCTCTATGAAGTAAACTCATAATCTACAAGCACCGAAAATGAAGGACAATTTTTGAAAGTTGAGCTAACAGTTAAGAACGCGACAACGTGGCTCAGAAATATATATAAAAATAGTGACGTCATTTATGAACGACCCAGTGAAGAAGGTGATGAAATGATTGTAGTAGATGAAGAATGAAATGAAATCCCTGGACCAGTCTCAGCATTTTTCTACAGAGAAAGTAGTAAAGAAAGAAAGAAAGCGTAGAAGAAATGGATCAAAGTTTATATAAAAAAATCTTCAAGTACTCCGTCCGCGTCGACCGAATACAAATAATTCTTCACAAACTTTTTCTTAACCTGGACAGTACAGGGTGGGCCATAAAAGACTTTCACTTGACGTAGTGAGGGTTGTCATTCCTTTTTATTTTCATTCCAAATTTATTTAGGGTGGTTCATAAATATTTTTCCATTCGTCCCAAGTTGGTTTACCTGCAATAATAAGCTCTTTACAGGGTGAACAAAAGAAAACTCTTCTATTTAGCAAAATTAGGCTACGACCATCTCCGTTTTTGATTTTGGAACTTATACTGTACTGTTGTACAGGGTGTGCCATACAATTTCTTTAAAAGTAGAGCCAAAATCATAGCGTCACCGAATTTTATATTGTGACCCCAAAATTAAAAAAGTAGAGCCGAAGCCGAGACGTATTTTCTGGACTACCCTGTACATATTTGGGGTATTTGAGCACTCATAACCCAATTCATATGAGAAAAACTTCCAAAGAATTTGATCTCGTCTTCTTTTTATTGCTTTTAAAATCCGACGTAGTTTTTTAATAAACCTTGGCAGAAATCCACACGGCTCGGTTATTTTTTATTTACGAATTCCCATCAAAAAGTTGAGTTAATTTCGATACTCTCACTTTTGCGAAGAAAAGGAGAAACGAAATGCGTTCGTAGGTTCGTACGTGGGATGACGTGCCTTGCCTTAGCTTTTTTTCCTTTGGGATGAATGCCAACAAAATTTGAATTGAGTGAATGATCGACTTCCAGTCCATTCCAGTCATTCACTCTCACGCTCTCCTCTCAGAAAAAAATATGAAAAATGAGTGGAGTGAAAGCAAATCAATATGTAGAAAGCCAAGGCAGGACTCAAAAGTCACTATTTCTAGCAGGAAATAAATTAAATCAATCTAATCACCAGAAATTGGTTTCGTGTTTCACGTTATTAATTGTCCGACAACGTCTCATGTTTTTTGCATAATTAATCTTCGTTTTATAGTCAAATATTTAGAAATCGTCCCAAAACCCCTGTTGTAAACGAGCGGACCGTGCTACTTACTATGAATAAGAAAAGGAAAGTGACTTGGGCAAAAAAAAAATGAAGTGGAAAAAGTCATTTAATTCTTCCTTGAATTTTTAACTCGGTCGTAAGAGGAAGCATTAGAGAAATTGAGAGAGACACATGGCTTAGAGCATTAGGAAACTAGGAGAGTTCTCGTGTAGGAATGACTTGTAGCTCTTTGAAATTCTGGCCAAGTCTTTTTATTTGGTTCTCGGGAAGCGCGGCGCCGAAGAAAGTTGAGAGTTGGTTGGTTTTAGTTGACTTTCTCTCGTTCGAAGGATCATTGGAAAACAGGGACTGAGGAGAAGAGAAAGTTTGGGAGAAAGTGTGTGAGTAAATAATGGGGGAAGGAAGGAGGAAGTGGAATCATCTCGAAATTTGTTAAACACGTCATGTCTCTCATCCACCGCACACTCTCTTCCCATCGGATCGGATGAATCATTTTACATTTAGCGTCCTTCAAACATTTTAAATTTCCCACCAAATTTGAAAAATTATTGTTAACTGTATGCAGAATGGTATATCACAATGTCAAGGATGTTCTATTTGTGCTAACTTGCACCAGCTTATTATTTTGCATTTATTTAATCGAGAATCGCACCTAAAATATTAAAAGCGAAACCATGCAATAACTGATTTCCTAGCCAAACCCGGATGTATCGAACCAAAAGTATGAAATCCGAACCTAAATCCGACTTTCTAGCTCAGTCCGTTTAGGATCACATAGAGATATCGAGATCCAAACTCCAAAACTGATATCCTAGTCGAATTCGATAAGAATCGCGCCGAAAAAACGTGATCCGTACATAAAAACCGACATTTTGGCCGAATAGAATTTGAATCACATCGGTAATTCAAAATCTGAGCCCCAATACTGATATCCTAGCCGAACTCAATATGAATCGCACCGAATGTCTGTGATCTGAGCCTAGAAACCGACATTTTGGCTGAGTCCGAATAGAATCGCATCGAGAAATCAATATCCAAATCTAAAAAATGATTTACTAGCAAAATTCGATAAGAATTGAAATGAAAATACGCAATTCGAACCTAAAAACCGACATTTTGGCCGAATACGAGTTGAATCACATCGAGAATTCAAGATCTGAGCCCCAAAACTGAGCCAAATTCGATAATAATCAAACCGATAGTTTGATATCTGAACCTAAAAACCGACACTTTGGTCAAATCCGAATAGAATCACATCAAAAATTTGATATCTAAACCCAAAAACTGATTTCTTAGCCGAATTCAAAAAGAATTTCGCTGAAAATACGTGATCGGAACCCAGAAGCCGATTTCAAAACGGAATCCGATATGAGAAGTGTATGGAACCCAAAATCAGAAATACCGAACCCGAACCAATGAGTAGCGCTGTATGTATTCATGCCATCGACTCCTACAGTATACATTCATACCTATGTACATAAAATAATGATAGCCACACAGTGGAAATTGCGCCCAATCCAACATTTGTAGGATTGCTTCGAAAGTCACATGCTCATTTAGCTGAAGAAGTGGGGAAAATAGGCATACTCGAAGTAAAGTGGGAGGATTTAGCCTACACGGTTCTAATAATGTATTGTCTCAATGTATTGTGACAATTTCGTGTCTGGTCGATAGTAGAAATATCAGTAACCGTATCGTACTCCATTTCAAAATCAGATATTCCCGACGGATATCAAGCTGAGTTTCTGCCAAAGTTTCTCAGAAAGTTACACAAACAGAAACCACAAATCCAATTTCTAAATATTTGTTTTTCTCCGAATATCTCTGTTGTTCTCGGGTATTACCAATTTTGGGCCCAACGTGGGTCAAGTCATCCCTCTGCATGTATCTTACCATATATTTTTATTTATATAAAAATACACAGAATGGAGTCATACGGTATTGTAAAAGCAGTAAGGTCATTTATGGTAAATTTAATGGGACAATGCTTCTATTTATTATTTTGAATGATGTAATTAACTGACATATACATTTTGGTTGTTGATTTGATTAGTGAGTGAGAAGGCAGAGGAGGAACAGTTGACAGATGACCTGAAACTGGTGGTGCAAGAGAGTAATGCGGCACTGATGGGTGTGTCGAATCACTTGGAGAATATCGAGACACTAATGCGACTTATATGTCACGTAAGGACTTTCTCTCCACTTTCTTTTCATCCAAACTTTCTCTCAAACTCAACTTTGACTTCAAACCGAGTCAAAGTCTAGACTTTCACTCCGTCTCTCAGTCAAACCTACCTTTCTCCACTTCCGCATTTCACTTTCAATACAGGGTGGTTCAATCTAATGTTCTAAAATTTCCACGGGTTATCGATATCAGTTTTGTTTATTAAAGTTACCCCTAGTAGTAGGAAAATGCTCCAATGGAGAAAAACTATTTGGAAGCGCGTGGTCGAGTAAAAAATTGAAAATCGCCGCTATGTCACTCTATTACGGTATGATACCGCTCCACTGCCTTGTGCTATTTTGAACCACCCTATAGGTACTTAACTTTCACTAACTTTCTCCGAAGTATTTCCGCTCCCTGTGCAAAGCCAAAGTGTCTATCGGGCGGGATCAAAACTAGGTGGATAACTTCACTTATGTAAAATTCATGCGGACTCGGCTCTTTTTGGAGCGAGACCCCAAATAATTGAATCGGCAGAAATTTTGTACCTATCCCTATAACGCCATGTCGATAGTGTACATTTCAACTGTCTTGAAAGTTTGTGGATTTTTTTCTTTGATTGATGTCAATCATTTAGAGTACTAAATATAACTTAAATTTTGTAGTTATTCTCAAAGAAAATATCAAAATTTTTGCCTTATGTGCCATTTTTTGAAGAGAATATCGACTCTTTTTGATATGATAACAAAATTTATAAGAAAATAGAAGTTTCCATTGACAAAAAAATTTTTTTTTTGCAAAATTTGATAAAAGTGAATCTGATTTTTTTTTATGTAAAAAGAAAATGGAGTTAAACACAGACGCGGATTACATGGACGAAGGGACGACGGTTGACTCGGGGTCTTTAGTGTCAGACATTCGTATGAGATTTCGTCGTGGAGCAACTGTCCGTTTGACAAAACGACCACCGCCGCCAAAAAGGAGTGATTCTTCTGCCATTTAAAATTCTACGTCAAAAATTTTATGCTCTATCATTTTTTACCAAATTAAAAAATGATTTAATGTTGTATTAATTTTACATGACCTGGTGTAACTTGTAATAAATGTGTCCGTGTACACTCATAGCCATAGTTCTGTATCAAGCATTAAATTTCGATTAGCGGGTATTTGACGAAATCTGTTCCCGACGCTATTATTACAAGTTACACACCCGCGGTTAGGTACTGAAAAAAATAATGGTAGGGGGGAAAGTCTAAAAAGTGTGCATTTGACAAGTTACAGTATATGGGAGTAACTAATTCAGGAATTATTATAAATCTCTAGTCCCCTCTTTTTTATTTGGACTACAAAAAATTCACAGAGATCCACAGTTAACGTTCAAAACAGTAACTGTGGGTGTACACGTGGGCTTGAATGTCACTTGAATGAAAAGATTAAAGCCTCATAAGTCTATTACTGCGACCCACACCGGATTAAGGTGAAACTAATCGAATTATTCTAAACAAAGATACAATTCCCGACAGATAAATTCTAAGGTTTCTATATTGGTTTGCGAAGAAGAAAATTAGTGAATGTCAATAATATTTCGCCCACTCGAAATAAAGTTGGGAAAATATATCGAGTTAACTGTAATTGTGGTCATGAAGTGACTCGTTGTTATTTATGCTTGTTTTGATGTCTGAATTGTAATACAATCATTTTAAATTATACCGTGTTAAAAAACTGTTTAATTAAACTAAATTATTTGTAATTAAGCAGTCCCAATTCTAATTTGAAAAATATGGATGGATAATAATTTGACTGGAGCTTGCTGGTGATAACTAATTTTATAATATAAATGATCAATAAATTATATAAAAGTACACATTGGTATTTTTTTTTCTTAGTTTATTTATTTCATTGATCCATTTGCATTTCATCTGTGATGTGTTCAGGTTTTAATCCTAATACATACATAGTTTTAGTTCCATTTAAGTTGTTCTCATAATTCTTCTTTCGTCGGCATCTTCGTGGCTACGATCTTCGGGACTTCCGTGTTCCAAAACCTGAGGGAAATTCCACAAATTTAAAATGAGATAAGACAAAACAAAACAGAGCAGACGCCAAAAGCTGGAAATGAGAGCGCACTCCTTATTATTCTTCTAACAAGGGATTCTCACGAAGTGTCGCCGCCGTATTAAAGTCTAAGAGGAAATCACGGATCGTAACTAATTTGACGGATAGGATGGTCCGAATCGATGGACCAAGAACAATGTGTGTGCTTAGAAAAATAGAAAGGAGAAAATTCAAAGGAACGAAATAAAATCCGGTTCGAAGGACCAAATAGAGTATTGATTTAGTGTTATCCAATAAAAGGGACCAAAAGTAGTAGTGACCTAGTGACCTAGTGACCAAGTACCAGAATAGAGAATTAGATTATAATGATGATAATAAAGCCACTCCAGTTCAAAGCATTAAGTAGATGCGATCCGGTTGGAAGGACAAAAACAGAACCAATCCGGTTCGAAGGACCAAACCAGAAACAATCCGGGTCCAAAGACAAAAACAGAAAAAATCCGGTTCGAAGAACCAAATAAAAAAAACAATCCGGTTCGAAGGACCAAAACAGATACAATCCGGTTCGAAGGACCAAAACAGAAAAAAATTAGGTTTGAAGGACCAAACCAAAACAATCCATTTCGAAGGATTAAGATATTTCAAAATTTAGATAAAATTATGATGAAAATATAACGACCCGATTGCCTACCTTGTTAGATTGTAGAGATTAAGTCAAGAGGTCGGACAGTGAACTGTTTCGCTAGGCTACAGTAAACAATATTTTGCTAAGCACTATACCCTTAGAGAATACAATAGACATAGAGTGGCAATGATATAGGGTTTGGCCGAAATCAAACAACCGCGACCCGTCCCCAC
>JAQFYE010000709.1:0-30746 GCA_034694305.1 Protaphorura glebata | reverse complement strand
AATTAGGAGAGAGGTCAGAGGTCCAAGATCGTTCCTCGACGAATAGAAACTGATGAATGATAGAATCGAACAAAGGATCTCTTATGCTAAAAGTTTGTTTAGATTTGTTAAATCATGAATCCTCGGAGAATTTGAATTTCCATGGCGACTGTGGTCCGTCCACATTCGTTCGCGTCTCTGAAATATTTTATGTGTTCATTAATAAAGTAGCTCCAGTATAGCAATCAAATCATGCGAAGAATTATTACTGCGCCCATTAAGAGGACACGGATGAGGAGGATGCTCAGACTATGGTACATTCGAAAGTCGAAATGTTATGGATTTATTTGTATTTGTATTTGTATTTATTCAGATCAACACCCCATACAGGATAGGTCCTTAAATTGACAGCAAAATTGATCAAAATCAATACTTTAGATAAGTCAATATTCAATACTTAGAGGATCAATTCTTAGATAAATCAGTATTCAATACTTAAAATATATACTTACTTAGAAAATCAATATCTAGGTAAAACACTGATCAATACTTGGCAAAGACACCGATTTAGATAGAACTCAATTACACACGATCAATAGTTAGAAGCAACAGATTGTCAAGTTTGCTTTTAAAAGCAAAAAATTATTTCTTGAGATCACAGCACATACCAAGTTCGTTCCACAGTTTTGCACCAATATAGTTGAAGGATTTCATTCCAGAGTCAGATTTTGCAGAGGCATTTATATGCAGACTACAGGCAGAACGAGTATTATGACTTATGTACTTCGGCATTTGTAGTAAACATATTTTGAAATAAAACCAGAGAAGGATTATTTTTTTGACATATTTTGGGATGTCGAAAAGTTCAGTTTTCCTGAATTTGTAGAACTGTATAAACTGTAAATTTAATAATTTTTCATGTTTTTAGTACTTTTATCCTTTAACTAACGCTGCGGTGGGGGCTCGATGTAATAAAATGTATCCTGGCATGCCATCTCGACAGGGGTAACTCCGATCCTGCAGGATCGGAGTTACCCCTCTCGAGAATCGAGATGCATTCATGTGTATGACCCTAGGAACATTCCCAGTGAAATTCTTTGGTCTGAATTTCAAAATTTTGGAATTCTGTTCGTCTATTAATTGTGCTTTGTACTACTAGAATTTTTCACGGAAAACGAATAAAATGCAAGATTTTGCTCAATTCTACCATCATCTTGATAATACATAGAAGCTATGAGGTCCTGGAGGTACGTACGGTCTCCAGTCTCTGTTGATTTTTTTAACTGGTGCTCAGTTCCTGCCAGGATTCGTTGTATGATTTTTGGTTACGTTTTACGTAAAGTATAAAAAATCCACAAGATAACGTCTTTATTGAGACCATCGCGTAGAACACTTGGAAGAATAATCAATGCTGCTGGGGCGTTGGGAGACTCATAAGTTTCTGAGCAAGGCGGTTTCGTAAATGATTTTCAAATTCTTACTATCAAAACAAGTGACTCAAAATTTGTTTCCTAGTCACGTTCAGGTTATGTTGTCTGAAATTTTGGAAGGAATTGGACAACTTTTTCAAATAATTTTATCAATGTTTGGTTTCGTCTCTCGTACACCTTTACCTGGAGGAAGTAATGGTCTACGTGTTTTTATTAAACATGGGACGAATCAGACTGCGATAGTTGATTTGGATCCAAGTTGGTCAATTTTGAAGGTCAAAGAAGTCGCTGCTCCACAATTGGGTCTTCAACCAGAAGAAATCAAACTCATTTTTGCAGGCAAGGAACTCCCGGATGACCTCATTCTCCACGTAAGTTGTTTAGACATATTTGGTGGTGACCAACCGACATGCGACAATCTGAAGAAAAATGAAATATAGGATGATAGGACAAAATTAGTCAAATTTCAAATTTATTGAACACAACAACACCACTTGAGTACAAGGTAGATTTTGAATACTTTTCAGACAGAAAGATTTTGTCGAGAACACGTACAATTCACAATTGTCGATTTTTAACTATTTTCCGAAAATGTGAACAATTTTCCATTTCCAATATTTCGACACGTTTCTGTTTGCCATTTTTTGCCGAAGAATAGCTCGAATTTCTATTTCAAGTTTTTTACAGTGTTCTTAAGATAAACGGTGCTGGTCAAACAGGGATATGATGAATCCTTCATAAACTTCTCTGCAAAATGTACATCTCCATTTTCCTACCATCTGTTCTACCTGGACAGCAGGCAGGTTTGTATGATGGTATAGTAGGACCGGGAACTATCTATAATAATTGTTAACAATAATTGTTGAACGGCTAATACGAATTCTTAAAGAACTGCAAAGGCTGAATTACTGTACTACCGCATAGAAGGCGATTTGGTGTCGAGCTTGATAATTTGACAGAATTCAGACAGAAGAGTTTAATGTTTCAGTATAATTTACACAAAAAATACGGTTAGTCTTTTCGGCCACATTGCGCATTGGCGCGCAGGCACGATGGCCGGATACATCACAACGTTATTAATTTGTGTCTATATTTCATTCAGTCATGCGACGTGGGTCAACAAAGTTTTCTTCATGCAGTGAAAGTTCATATAAAGTCCTCAAAGCGATCACCGGAGATGGAATCCGAAGACCCAGAACAGACGCCTTCAGAGAAGAATCCACCACTACCGTCCACTTCAAATTCTCTCCATGAGCGAGCGTCCAGTTCATTGTCTAATTCCGAGTCTGAACAACACAATCAATCAGTTTCATTGTCCTCAGATTCAGAAATATTCCCTCCTCATGTTCACAGTGCGAATACTCGGTCGGACTTCTTTGTCTACTGTAACACATGTGAAAGTCTTCAAGAAGGCAAACTTAGAGTTCGTTGCGGCTTCTGCTTTTCTGGAGCTTTCACGGTTTTAAGAGATCCAGAAGGATGGGATGATGTTTTGAAGCCTAATCAAGTAATTTTTAATACTTCAAGGGAAGTACTCTTCATGTGGCAATCAGATCTCAGTTAAACTTTCAGGATTAGTCATTTGGACTGCGCTGGTCACGAGGATAGTTTGACATTTTATAGTGTTCGATTAGTGTCTGGAAGCGAACAATCGAAGTACTTCAGTTTTAGCAGCGAACCTAAATTTTATTGGCCGTCAAATCGGTCATATTTATACTCATGATTTTGCATAGAATTTTTTATAAATTATTAAACATTTTAATTTCTCTGATTTCAGGTACCTGGTTCTTGTGAAACTCCAGACTGTCCTAGTAACTTTTCACAATTCTATTTTAAATGCTCCGTTCATGTGACATCTGGAGAGGACGATTCATCGACGCCATTGCCACAAGTCAAGCGAAACCCTGATGCTGTTCCTTGTCTTGCATGTGGGGACTCAAAAGATCCAGTCTTTGTTTTTCATTGCGCAGATTTTCATGTCACTTGTATAGAGTGCTTTCAACAATTTGCATTGCTCAAAATTGATCAAAGGCAATTTATCCAGGTATGTAATTTTCTTAATTTAAATTTTCTAATTTTCTGTTACGCTAGTTTTCCGAGCATTTTTAATCAAAAACGTTTGAACAATCACTGAATTCAACATTGCTTCAATTTGTGTAGGATTCTGAGGTTGGATATACATTAGGATGTCCGGTATTATGTGAGAATTCGTTAATTAACGACGCACACCACTTTAAGCTCATGGGAAGGTATCAGGTAAATTTATATTCTCAATTTATATTTCGTTTCCTTTATAAGGTTATTTTATTTCGATCAAAATTATCAGGAAAATATCATGGATGAGATATATATTCTTCATTAAAGAGGGATAGGGATAGTCGACAATTGCGGTGGCATCTCTTAATAAATTCCTGATTTAATTGTTTCTTTTACAGTACGACCGATATCAAAGATTTGGAGCAGAAGAATGCGTTCTTCAAGCCGGTGGTGTTTTATGTCCTCAACCAAACTGCGGAATGGGAATTATTCCGATTGACGTAGGGTGCAACAAAATTGCTTGTATCCATGGTTGTGGGGTAAGTAATTAGCATTCTCTTAATTCTTACATTGCTTGACTTGGTCTTGAGGGATCTTGATCCCCTTAATACGGAACAGATTATATCCGACGGCCCAATTATATGCTCAATACTCGGATGTCGTAAATATCCTGTTTAATTGCCCCTTATCTGACCCCTACCAATAATATTTCGTATCAGAGAATATCCTTTCTTTCAGAGAGGACGGTTTCTTGTAAGCATCAATTTTTCGTAATGAAACTAATCCCATAGCCGTAATAATAGCATTAACGTTTGTTATACTTTAATAATTATATTTTTTGTAGTTCGTATTTTGTCGAATTTGCCTGGAAGGTTGGCACATTGGAGAATGCTCAAGGAATAATTCGCTACCTTTAGCGCCTGGCTCATCTGTTGCATATCCGCTAACAAGAGAACGAGTCGCTTTGGCGCAATGGGAAGACGAATCGCGCCGTGCAATGCGGATATCATTCAAACCATGCCCACAATGTCGAGTTGTAACAGAAAGAGCCGGTGGTTGCATGCATGTAAGCTAATTGAATTTGCTTTCATGGAAATCTAATTACACAATTGCCCGACTTGAGATATTATTAGAATTTAACTCTGTATCTGTAATTGTAACGCAGTGTTACCCAATACTAGGCATGGACATTAAAAGATTGATATTTTATGATTATTCAGATGGAGTGTGCCAAATGTTCCTTCCAATGGTGCTGGATTTGTCAAACTAAGTGGACTCGAGACTGCATGGGAAATCATTGGTTCGGATAGCAGTGGAAATTTGAAAAAATGAATGGAATACATGATTCAAAGTAGTAAACGCAGAAAGTGTCATATTTTGCCGTACATTACAATTAGGTGACATAAATTTCACCGTATTACCGTATTAGATATTATTATCGCCTGTATTTTATGTACAGTCTATTCCGCAAGCCTTGCAGGACTCGTAATATTTCGAAATCGAATTTCGAATGTGATTAAAACTCTGGTCTTTTCGCAAATTACAATACAATATATTTGTGTAATATACATTAGACTTCCTGGAATAAATAAGGATGACTTTGAATTTAGGAATGTTGAGGCCGGTTCTATGGAATATCATGTGCCCGACTTTATCGGAAAATAACGTATCATTTTGGCATTTCGTGATGGAGTAAACTGAGCAAACAGGCTGGCTTTAGTTTAGATTACAAAAGGTGACCTTTGTATGAGTAACAACATGAATTGTTGACACTCATCACGCGTGCCTTCCAATTGATAAAATAAAATATTGAGATAAATTGATAAATAATGCTTGCTTCACAAGAACAAGTGATTATATCACTAATGCAGTAGCAGTTAGAGTTACTGGAACTGTAGTTCATGTAGTTACAATCAATTCTGATTAGCCCGACCCCCGCTCTTGCACCTTCAAGTATTCGATTTGATAGCAGGCATTGTTAGCAGAATTCACTTTGCGAACGGTTGAAAAGACAAACAACAGAAGTATGATTTAGTCGGATTTAGTCAATTCGAGTAAATGATCAGACCACCAGGTTCACGTATGTAGGTATGACTATTGTGCAGCTTAGCAGAAGTAGATGCAAAAATCGGTGAAAAATTAAATCGACTCGAGTGTTACCTATCATAAAATATATTCATTAATAAGATTGACATTCGCCTTTAAAAGTTTCCGTTACTCATTGTAACGGAGTTTTTGTGTATAGGTTAGCTGTCCATTTAGCCTAAGTAAGGTCTCCCTAGTAGATGGAAAATAATTCAGTGGATAAATGTTAGTTAGGGGGATTGAATCTCCAAGTAGCGGGGCAGTCTGTATACCAGTATGATTGGAGAACGGAACGAATTAAATTATGCTGGAGACTATCAACTAACCTTGAGGAGATAGATCGCTTCTTTTCAATAGAGCTTAAAATTCTCTGATTAAATATTCTATAAACTTGTCCTGACGTCAGATATCGAGTAACGGAAATGCTATTTTATTTCATCAGCGGTCTTATCCGAATGTCCACATTACTGCTGAACGATTAAATTAAAGCGCTTAGGGTGTGGATTAATTACATAATTAAAAAGAGTTTCGTTTTAAAAGAGCTATACCGTGTGAAAACAGAGTGTTACAACTTGTTATTTTGTACCTCCAATTTTTTCCTGTGTGTGTCTTGTGTACAAGAACGAATTTGTTTTCTGAAATAAATATGCGGACAAATTCCATTTAAGGTCGTGGTTAAGCGCTAAGACAGAACCCTTCAATGTACGATTGTAATTTCCACTTCAATCAAAACTCGATTTACTATCACAGCGCTGAGTTAGAAATCATTTAAATATTTCCACAGTCTTTGCATTACTAATATATTAAAATTAGAAATCACAGCAAATATAAAATTGTCACAGTTATAAATACTTAACATTAACTGACTATCCTATCCTATTACCTATCGAATTATTTTATTTGTACTCATTTCCATTCTTTTTTTTTCGCCTCTCTAGAAACTCAACAGAGAAATACCCAATCATGCCCAAGGAAAGGACCCCTATGAGAGAATATAATTTGGCATTAATACAAGCATTACTTGTACTGACATAAGATATGATGAATCCGATTGACTCCCAAAGTCGATAGTTACTGAAAGCTGCTTCTTCATTGTGTGGGAAAATGACTCCATAAAATGCTGAAAGTCAAATTAATTTTGTTATTGTAAACACAGGAGTCATAATGTAGATTATGCTGTATAAATGGCCGGATATCTGTGGCAGCCTTAGTCACAAAAAATCCCTTACCGTTTATCTGTGTCTGCCAAATTGCATCGCCGACTCCCCAGCAGCCTGCAATCACGTAAAATATGACAGGTGTTGATGGATCAGGTTTCCATTCAAACATTGTGACGATGACACCTATATTAATCAGTGCTCCTAGAATGAAAATAGGGATTCTTCCCACGCGTCTGATAATTGGCCCAAAACTAATAGAGGCAATGGCGTCGCAGACTCCATAACAAATCATGACATAGCCAACTTGTCCAACACCCCAGGAACATGATATATAAGCCTGAAATTGTAATTTAGGACAGGGTGTAGAATTCCGTATGTGTATCAATTCCAAATTACGACTTACCTGTGTGAAATCAGCACTGAAGTACCCTTGCTCCATTCCTGACCAAATCGTCAAAGGAATGATAAGTATTTGAGACGGATTCATCAGTTGACGAGCAGTTGCAGTCATGAGTTGAACCCCAGTTAGTTTTGAAGACTGTCCATCCCGTTCCTTTTCTCCGTAACTATACAAATTTTTCAATGATTAGAATTCCGGAGCTCTTCATATTCCAAGTCTGTATCTCGAATGCAATTTATAGTCGGATAGTGATTAAAGGTTAAGAAATTCGACTCTGAATTTGTTCCCCACGACGATCTCTTGTATTTTCCGATAGAAAGAGAATTGTCCTACTTTTTGTCGTAAGGAACTGTACTTTAAGCTGGTATTGTAAAGTGACTACTAGAACTCATACGAATGCTATCCTCAGATTTCTGCAAGAGTCCCAGTTACTTTGAGTTCACAAAAATTAACGCAGATACACAAGCGCAAGTGTCCTTTTGCCCATGCAGTAGGAATACCCTGGTATTAAAACTTAAATTGAATTTACCGCATCAGAGGGTCAACAAAGAGGGCAACAATGATACATGCCGCTATAGCACATCCAATGTAAATTCCAGCTAGTATATAAACTCGAGTCTTGTCTGATGTTCCAAGGCCACCATCCTGTGCGTCTGATGGACAAAATGTAACTCCACACCTGGAAATATCTTTCAGGGCAGTTGAATTACCACTGGATAAAACTTGGGAAGATATGAGGTTTCCCCAAATCTGGGCACTTTGGAATGCTAAGAAAAACATTCCAAAGAAACGAACGATGACGACTTCAGCATTGTCTCCGATTTCTGCCGCGTACTCATGTCCAACCTAGTAGTCAATTAATTAGAACTTCTGGTAATTAAACGTTGACAAGAAAAAGGAATTCTAGATTAAGTATGTGCCGGACAACCATCATCGATGGACGGAAATGTCTTCGTTCGGGATAGATTTCTGAATACAGTAAACGACCCCATAGAGCACCCGCTTTCTGTTCATTCAGGTGGGTTCAGCGGTCAAAGACTTTCACCACTTTCTCCATTAGGTTACACGTAGGCTGGAGAAAGACCCGCTTTCTATTTGAGCCCCGCACTGTGTTCAGCGCCAGCGGCCTATTAGGTCATTTACGTACTTATGGTAAGATTTTACATTTTCGTGGGACAATGTTAGTATAAGTTATATGGGCGTTTAAAGAAGCCAACGCCCTGTTATAGGATCTCGGCAATTAAAAGGTTCACCCTTAATGGTGATCGTTTAAGTAGGTTTAAATTTTTGAAACATAGACAGACTTACATGTGTCAAATATGTACATTTACTGCTCCAAAGAGGTGCGGCCCCAAAGCCCAGTATAACGGCTGCGGGAATCAATGTGTAAAATTCTGGGTGGAATTGAGCTCCAACATAAAGAATGTATCCAAACATGGAACAAACAAGGGTCCATTTGACAGTAAACTTTTGTATCAGTAATGTTGGCATAAACATGGACGATATCACAAGGGCTCCGTACAAAGTTGACAAAGAATAATTTCCTAGACCATCCTGTGAAGTAAATATTACATTTTGCAGTTTAGTAAAGTTCTTGTTATTCATTCTGAATTCTAATTAATTTCACGATTTCTCTCTTATCGCCATTTAATTTCTCTGTAAATACAATTCATGTAACATTTCTCTTCATTTTCGAAACATAATTCCAATTAAATTAATTTGTTAGAATTGACCATACTCGAGTACCTTGACATAAACTTTTTAATACCATTTTCGTGACACCAAGTACTATTTTTTATTTACCACATTGTTGATTGAGGTCTGAATGTTAGCCATGCTCTGAAAAGCCGTGAAGAGAAGTGTGAAGGCCACACTGATAATAATCACATTTTTTAACATTCTTCGACTTTCCCCGGGTTCATATTTTCTTTTCGGTGGGATTTGAACAGAGATCGCCAGGTCTGAATTTTCGAACCCTTTACTTTTCTCTTCATCATTCGTCACAAATGCTGGGTTTAATTCTCCATCTTGACCTTTACTTATAGACATTTTGATGCAGTAAAATTTACATGCAGAACAATTGTATTAATTTAAGACTTTTCCTTTCGAATTCTATTTTCGCGAACCATAAAAAATTAACTGTAATGTAATATTCACTACAAATCCAACTTCTAAAGATTTCTGAGTTAAAAATATTATTGATTTGAATTTGATGGACCTTTCGTGACAACGAACAGTTATAGACTACCTGATTCAGCAAATTATACAGGTTCCTTTAACTCCTGATTCTTATTCAGTGGTGATTGAGTTCGCTGAAATGAACAAAGGTATTTGTATTTGTATTGTGCATTTGCGCGGGGGCTTTAATATTAAAGTGGCATTGGTTTTTGGTCATGAAATGACAAGGAGATATAATGAACAGATAACAATCCATCCAGAATTGAATGGCAAGTTCAGATTATAAGGTTAGGTGTGTGTAAATGAAAAAAGAAGCAAACGCTCTTGAGAGCTTAACTGACAGTTTACATGCTTTTCAAAGTAAAAACACGTAACGTGAAATACATGATATGAATGAATGTAATTTTATTACTAGATATTAATTAATTTCATTATGTGTTAAACTGAATTAACATCTTGTTTTCGCGTCGTGTTGGATTCGCTTGAATTTCTTGAGAAATGCATCTGACGTAAACGGAAAAGAAGGACAGTTAAATTTGCGAAAGGTCTTACTTGATTGCTTTCTAATTATTCTACGCGTTCGTTAATACTTTCTGTATTTCTGACTGTCTGTCTTTCACTCCAAACACACACAATGGCATTTGAACAACTAGCCTTAAATTAATTATAGAATAAGGCTCTATCAACCAGGGCGGGACTCATTATGCAGTATAGTGAACGTTATTTCTACGCTTCATTACTCCTTTTGACCGCGACTTCTCAGAAGATTTCTCAAAAAAAAATTGAGGTATCGAAGATGGGATATAAGACTTCATGATCGGGCCAAAGTCAGTATTAATTTGGGGTAGAATTGAGTTTATTTTGGGCATAAAAAATAATATCTCCATACATTATGAATTTTGTATAAGTTTTGTAGACTTTATATTAATGTTGCAACATTTTAAACAAAACTACGAGAATTACTCTGTACTGATTACGCAATACCAAATTACTTAGAAATAGATATTAATATTTTGTTTGAAGACGAATGACGTGGCCCAGAACAATGCACACGAGAATTTCACACAACAGGATAGACATGCCTCTAAACGCTTATCAAAATTTACCGAACTCGGGCTACACAATCTATCACTCGAAACAATGGTAATTTCCCTGCCTTCTGTGCAATGTTATAATCCACTTATCAAATATATGGAGTCGATTTAAATAATCTGAAGTTACGCCAACGCCATGCACTAACAGCAATAGCGTTGCGTTTTCATCCAAGCTAAATTACGTTCTAAGTCTCACAGGGTGGATTCCTGGGCGTTAATGGCACGTACAGAGTGGCACATGTAAACTATGACCCTCCACTCTCGGCAGCCCAATCAGGAGGAGTCGGACAAAATGTGAGCTGAAGTTTGTAGATAATCTTATGAAGGATCTGTGGAGCTGTTCCCCTTGACAATCCGATGCGCGCAGCGCAGCTAACGCGATTTTGTTGGACAGATCCGCCAATGTTACCTTGTTCGTAATATTGTTATGCGATTTTTAAAATTATGTTTGCTATAACATACAAACTTAATAATAATTATAAGAGACGACTTTTGTATCCTTCCAAATTAGGGAAACTTGTAAAGTTGATAATAATGAATTTTTACTACTAGAGGGAGCCCAGGGAGATCTCTTGTGAGCCTGACCTTCGCGTATTGTATGCGCTTAGGTGCGTTAGTTGTGTCCTTGTACTTGGTGGCAGATTAATTTTTAATTAACCAAGTTCTCCATAGCTCTTATCACTTTGATTTGACATATAAAACATTGACGCTTCGTAGTCGGCGATACCGGTTTAGGGTGTAATAAAAACAATGATGTCCCACCTCAAACAAAACAGACAATAGAAAACAGATCGGTTGTGCTTTGTATATAGCTTGCCTGGTCGATCCTGAGTTGTGGTTGTAAAGTAAGGTTATTACGTGCAAGGTCAAATCATTGTGAAAAGATGAAAAAATAGGGGACGACTTACGGTCGACATTACTTTAGTTTTGCACCATAATTTGCTAAATGCTGGAATCCGGAAATCTATTCTGATTTAATCCAGTAATTATTTGGTGCACGCGAAATGGATGCATTTTTTTATATGATCGTGATAACAGAAGGAAAGATTTTTAATATTTATTAGATTAGAATTCATCCTTGCCATTGGTTGAACTTATAATTCTAATTACGAGATTCCAGATTTAAGCCTAAAAGGATTACACCCCAGACTTCCTGGCAGATGCGCCTTGGCCAAGTTCAAATAAATATCACCAATTGGAAGTTGTGAAACGTCTTTTTTGGAGTTCACGGTTTTGTTCGAATCAGAATCGTAATATTTCGCGGTAGTAACTGAATTATGAAAAGGAGAATTTAATAGTAAATATTGCAGTTAATGACGTGTTAATTGTATGATTGCCGTATCTTAGCAGGGGACAAGTGCATAGCATTTAAATACTATTTAGGCGTTACAATTTGCAATTCAAAGAACTACTCGTGAAGCATGTCACGGAAATACAAATTGGCGCGACGCCTTATTTCTGGGAAACGGTGAAAGGTTGTTGTTTACGTCATGTCAATAAGCCGCGTCAAATGCTAATAGTTCAGTTTCTGGGAAATGAACACACAATGTCTGGATCAGTAAATTAATCTTATTTTAGTGGTTTGTATGATTTATGTAGTACCTACGTATTATGTAGTTTGGTTAGGATTATTAATGGATACTTTAGATCTCCTGTCTTGAACTTCATAATTATTGAGAAACTACTGGGCGGGTTGATACTTCTTGTACACCAAGACTGCTCTACAACAACGGCAAACAATAATTAGTACCGGTTTACACAAGAGAACCCAATAAATCTATTTTGTTTTTAATTTTATTCTATTCTGTTGCATGTATAAATTGAGTAGTATATTAACTCCGATGAGATCGTCGCTATGCACACTTGAGAAAACATCTCGAGCTTTGTATTGCGGGTTCTCAAGTTTAGTGTTTTGTGCAATTTTTTTTACACCCTAAGTGTGTGAGTCAAGTGTCTGAAATGTATGACAATTAAATTGAATACCAGCATACATAATATGGAAATCTGAGTCAGTTAAACACGTTCTCCGCGCTTGGGTGGGCTCAAGTTTAGTGTTTTTGTGTTAATTATTACAATGTAAGTGTTGGAGTCAAGTGTCTGAAATGCATGACAATACTGTAAATTGGAATACCGACAAACATAATATGTGAATTGATTTCTGAACAACCTTGAAAAATAGACAACGATCAAACAGAAAGCTTTTTATTTTACCAATGCCTAAACACCTCCATAATTTTGAGCCGTTTCGAATTAACGAGCACTCTTTCATTGTATGGTCATGAATAATTTGGAAATAAGTGATGCCCACATACTTTATTGATTTACAATATTCAGTCAATTATACTCGACAACATTATTTTGCCCCTCTTCAAAATAGTCCTGGTGTTCATTCCGAACATGGGGTGAATCTCCAACTCCTTGCTCATTTTGATCAACTTTATTTGTCAAATCAGTGCCTGAATTTGAAGTACTCTGATTTTCACTGATGATCTCAAAGCTGCACTCGTCGATGAGCCCAACGTCTCTATAGTCCAGAATTTCGAACGCTGCCACTGTAAGGCTTACAATTCTTCCTGGGACGAAAGGTCCACGGTCATTAATCCTTACGTCCACAGTTTTGGCATTTCCACCGTTTCTCACACGAATTACGGTTCCAAAAGGAAGAGTTTTATGGGCTGCGGTCATTGCGAACTGGTCGAAACCTTCACCACTTGCAGTTGGCCATCCTTGTGGGATTTCATCACCATTCCAGGAGCAAATCCCGCTTTCAAAAGCGTTTGCTAAAAATATACACGGTTTTTGGTAAATATAAATTATTTTCTAAAAATATAAAATATGTCAACGCTTTACAAGTTTATTAACTAAAATTTCTGAAACCTTCTAAGATTTTGTAGAATTTGATATGATTTTTAACTGTGATCGTGCTGTTACCTGGTGGCGGTTTTTTCTTCATCGACGGTTTTGATATTGCAGGTCCTGAATTGCCATATCTATCCTTAATTATCTCATAACTACAGTCATTTATAAGTCCTGCATCTCTGTTCTCTACGATGCCGAAGGATGCGTATGAAAGGTCAACGATTCGACCTGGGATAAATGGACCACGATCGTTGATCCTTACGTCGACGGTTTTCCCGTTGACTCCGTTTGTGACTCGGATGATAGTACCGAATGGTAAAGTTTTATGAGCTGCGGTCATGTCAAATCGGTCGAAACCTTCTCCACTAGCGGTAGGCCATCCTGGTGGAATTTCACCTTTGTCACCGTACCAAGAACAAACTCCAGACTCGTAAGCATTTTCTAAAAAAGAGTTAAAAAATGTAAACAAATTTGACAGCAATATTTCCTGTGGTTCATTCTTCAAGCCTGCCAATGTGGATAAAGTGGAAACACGTTGTGGAATATTCGAGCGAAAACGAAAACTGAGAATTCTATTATTTCTGAGTGCTTTGGAAACGCATTATTTGGGTCAAAATACCATAAGTTTTCGTTTCAAACGTATCCGGTACAGTTAAGACATTACCATTTTTATTAGCCATTTGTATTGGTGCCTGTGGTATCGTCAGCTCTGGGTTCCCGATTCCGTTGACTATTTCATAACTGCAGTCATGAATGAGTCCAACACCTCTGTCCTCCAGAATACCAAATGAAGCATATGTGAGGTCAACGATTCGACCTGCGATGAATGGCCCGCGATCGTTTATTCTGACGTCGACAGTTTTACCGTTGACTCCATTCTTGACGCGAATAACTGTTCCGAACGGTAGGGTTTTATGTGCCGCGGCCATTTCAAACCGGTCAAATTCTTCTCCACTGGCTGTCGGCCACCCAGGTGGAATTTCGCCCTCATCACCGTACCAGGAACAAATTCCCGATTCATATTTGACTCCTATAATTTTTGGAACAAGAATTTCTAATTGAGATATAACGGTTATTTCAAATTTTCAGAGGGCAGGTGTGGGATTAAATTTTGATCGGGCCGTATTGATGAATTTATAAACTACCGATCGGAGAATGTTACCCATAAAATTGAAAAGATTATGTTTTTGAAGAATCACAAACTTTTGGTGTATCAAAAAATTGATGAGAAGTTAAAAAATATTATTTCTGATTTCAAAATATGCTAGAGGGTAAAGCAGTCTCTGGAATTCTAATACCACAGAACTTTCAGACCGGAAAATAATCGACTGGCGAAAGTAATCCTAAAAAGTTTTTCTTTGCGTTTAACAAACGGATAAAAAATCGCACACACGACTCTCAGAAATCAAGATATCCGGTTAAATTGATATCCGTCCTCGGCCAATAATGTTTCAATAATGTTGAATGGACCGAAGGGTTTCACTAGTTGGACAGATTTCGAATGAAATAGAAAATAATACAAATTAGGTACCTGCTTCACAACAATATAGCGCGAGGCTAAGAATTACTGTTTGCAGGAAAGAATTCTGCATTGTGTGGGTGAAATTTTTTGAAATTTTTGCAAAATGTAAAACCTAGTCAAGTGTGAAATAAGTGGAGATGAGTAAAGAGAAACTGAGCAATAATTCAAGAAACTACTTAAATATGTACATCGACAAGCTCGGTTCAATGGCAAAGTCATAAACCTTATTTCAGTTTTTTTGTGTAAAATGCATGCATATTTTATTTGTCTTGTCCAGATGTTACGTGAAGAACCTGTTGGACGTTACCAATTAGGTATGGCGTGTTATTGTTCCTTTGATTTTTGGGTAAAAAAAGTGGCTGAATTCGGAATCAAACTTATCCTGTTATGGGATTACAGTCTAGGTAATTAATTCTGGACAGGTTGTCAGATTTAAAGAAAAAACTAAAACACGAGACACCTGTTTTGTTCTTTTATATTGGTTGGTACCGTGCAGTCTGGTTGGAAAGCCATAAAATTTACGACACAAGTGCAAACTGTCGGATCGGTGCAAATAGTTCACTAATGACTTACATTTTAATTGGGGGGAACTCTCTGTTTTCTTATGTAATTCAATTAGACTTAAATTTATTCCGATGTTTCACTTATTCGCGAAAACTCGTCGATAAATTTTTCCCTATCAAAGATTTTATCGCCAAATAGTAATTCTAATCCAACCAATTTATGGTTCTTTTGTAAACCAATTTATTTTATTCACCAACTGGTTCTAATCTCATTACTTTGACATGTCTCAAATGCATGACATCGCAATCTTCGCAATTTATGCGATGTATGACGTCGCATCGCAACTTTATTTCAGAATGGTGCAGTAAAGTACTCCATCAAGTAGTACACTTGAAACAACCCATGAGGTAAACGTCAAATGTTTGTAATCCTAATCCTATCATCTCCGACCTATGCAAACTGCAACTAGAACGTCGTATGACGTTAAATTCTTGATTTTTTTTTTACATTTTGAGGTTTACGTTTTTACGTTTCGTCACCTAGATAACACTGTTCGTTCTCAAGAAATCTCAAGAAAGTTCTCAAGAAAGACTAAACCGTTTCTTTTAAATTACTTAAGATTAAGAGTGTTCTCCAGAATTAAGAAAGATTACATTTTAGTCATTTAACAAGCGTAATGTATGTTTAGAAGTTAAACATCAGACAAATCCGAATCTCTTTGGGGTAGTAAATAAATTGAACAAAGTCAGGAATTCACATCTACGCATTCAAATATAAACTAATTTATTATTTATAATTAATGCTTTTACTTTGTGTGTGACTGGGCCTGCTGGAAAAATTATGCCACAAGTCATATTTTTTTAAATATATGAAATGAAATAACACAATAAGAATAAGGTCACGATGGAGTATTGGGAATGAATACTGTCCAGTTATGAGGTAATGATCGAAATCAAAGAACTTGTCTACTATGTATAACGGGCAGTGATAGGTGTAAGTCAATTATTTCTGCCTATTGTTTGTGTATACGATAAAAAAATAGTGCAACAGCACTGAAAGTCGCCAATTGAAATTTCAATCGAATGTATGTTTTATTAAGGAAAAATTCTTTAGTGCATGACACTGCAAATTAGAAACTAGTGGAAGTGGATGACTTATAATAGTGCATAAAACAGGCATATGTACGTTAATCTATTCCAAACATTTGTTTTTGTGATAATGCGTGGCAAATTTGTTCTTTATCAAATGGAAACGGACGGTGCAGCGTTATGCACTTTGTTATCTTTTAATGTATAATTTTGAGCCAAAAAAACATTAATCAATATACATTCTGAACACCAATTTTAATTACTAATTCAATTTTACAAATCATGAATCAACACTTTTCTTCAATACAGTGGCTTAGCACTAATTATGTGCATAATAAAATACCGAAATACTTAAGTATGATATGCATTCGGAAGAGGACGGTAATATAAAGTATGGAGTAGGTTGAATTTGTGCGATTGGAATTTGTGACCATTTGTTGACATCCCATTCTAAACGTATCCAATTTTCTTCATTTCTGCTGCCCTAAACAAGATTCTTTGGCAGACCTTGAACATTTAGAAGATTCTCGGTCGCCGAAATATTTTTTGGAGCTCCTCCAATTTTGGTGTGGATAATGTAGCGTAAAGTATCCACAGGCCATGGTTCCCTCTTCGAAACGGACGACAAATTCTAAATGAAAAAAATACCGATATTTAGAAATCGTAGTCTTATTTCGTACAGATAATCACTTCTGTAGTGTAGGCTTGTATTTCGACACAGAAACAGCTAATTCTTTGTACATCAATATTCCCTCTATCGAACATCTTCTTTGATCTGGATTTGGCTTTCTCGTCTTATTCCCGCAGCTAGTGCAGGCATTCGACTGGTCTGATATTTACCGGACTTTATTTTGATTAAATAAATGTACTGGTACTTTACGATTTCCATATATCCTTAACAATAGAACATTGATATCACCAACGGCGATATTTAACTTATACAGAGTGTCCCAGAGAAGCGCACCATTATTGTTTGATTATATTTTGGCGTAGCTACAAGAGATTATGTTATGGTCAGGTTGGAAGTATTGATAAATTCGAAGAATTTATTTCATCAGCGTAAACCATTTAAAATATGAATCAATGGGGCAGATGGACTCATCAACAAAGCTAATGTCCGCTTTAGGTTAATAAAATTAATGTATAGCCTACGTTGATAAAATAAATTCTTATAATCTATCAATAATTCCAACCTCACCATACCATAATTTCTCGTAACTACGCCAAAATATAATCAAACGATGGTGCACTTTCTCTGGGACACCCTATAGATCATACCTTAGGCCAGGGCTCAATCTTTACAGGGAGCCCTTTAAAGTATTCCACCGGTGATTTCGTTGTTGGAAAAGCATGATTAACAGCGGCTAGAACAGTCGAGACATTTTGTTCCAACAAATAAAGGCAAGCATTTGGGCCGGCATCGTATGTGTAGCTCACCTGAAAATTATAGATCGAAAATCGTAAACCGTTACGAATATCAAATGAACTCGGGAATCATCTCACCAAATTCACCGAATTTAGCCTTGGAATTTTGAAAGATCTAGCGCGACGGTGGTAGAGCCGGTCAATTTCTTAATATCATGATAAAGATATTTATTTTAAAATGACGCCATATCACAAATCAGCACTTTAAAAATTTGAAATGAGTTATTAAGTTTAAGTTTTTGCATAGGCATTTAACATCGCCTTTGGTTTTTCTGCAGAGCGATTCATTCAAACATCCCAGCATTCTTGAAGCTATAATTAACCCTGATAAAAACCAATAGAGCTTAAATCCATCAATCAATCAAGCTCAAATCAATCGTTTTACAAAAAGACAAAGTAACACTGTATTGGGAATTGTATGCATTGTTTTCTAATTTGCTTTGAGAGGGTTTGATGACGCCAATGGAAAAGTAACATTCAATTAGTTTTTAATCTGCAGTTAATTCTATGGGGTTAAACAAGGAAACCATTTAATATAAAATTCGCATCGCTCCAAAACTTTCAGGATTCTTGTTTGTAGTTTTGACGGGATATAAATTTATTTCATCTCCATAATTGCTTTTTATGTACTAGGGCATCATCACTATTGTAGTGACGTGTTGAAATTGTTAGCGTCAATTGATAAATAAATTAAAAGTACGTACGATATTTTTCCCGGCGTCCTTGTTAATTTGATGAACGAGGTCAGCAATTGAATGTGAGACGTCATTCATGTACACGCAGGGTGGATAAGTATCCAGACAAACGGCGTGAAATTGATTACTGTCTCTCATCGTCACTTCAGCAAATTTTTGATAGTCTTTTCGTAAAATAGCTGTTGTAATCTGTGACATATTTTCTGGAACACTTTTGGCTACTCGGTATGTCAATAGTTCACTAGTCTGAACACTGTTCTGCATCCCACTCGTACTACTCGTCTTCTTTTTATTGTCGCTTACCTGAATGGTTTAATAGAAATTAGCAATTGTGTCGGAATTTTACAAAACATTCAAATCGCCCAGGACAAATACTATTTTTTGTACCACTAAAATGAGAACTCGCATTTCTGGCCAATGGTTCTCGGTAACGACCTGCTTTGCAATAGAATCACTCCCATCCGCCGCGGTTCCAGCGACCCATTGGACAAAACCACCATCAACGCTTCGACAGGCACTACCAGATCCTTGCCTCGCAATACCGGAAATGTCGCCTTTAATCCCGTACAGTTGTCCAAGAGAATAAACTAAAAAAGTCAAATAATAAATTAATGTTTATTTAAATTAAAATTTATTAAGACAGGGTTCATTTCATTTACCTAAGCATGCATAGCCTGCAGCGGATGAAGCCAAACCAGCCGCAGTTGGGAAATTATTTTCTGAGCATATGTGCACGTGCCAAGAGAGCTCCTCCGAGGTCAGATTCCCTTGTGACCTCGCTCTGGCCTTGACTGTCAGAAAGAAAAGCAAAGAAAAATAACAATGGGAAAGATGTTTATGACATATGAGAATTTCACTTGGGAAAATAACATAAGAGTTGGAAAAACTACCATGTATATTATACAGGGTGCCTCATACGTATACGCCTGCCGGCTAACCTTGGTTTTGAATGAGAACGCAGGACTTTTAACGTTAACGTTATTTTCGGTGCAAAATGTACATCTCACTTATCAATGACAACGTTAAACTTCGGCAGAACGAGGAAACGACGATGAGTTCTGAACCACCCTGTATTCTTAAATTAAACGTAACATGTTGCGTAAATATTTTCAATATATTTTATAAAGTTAAAAATATGAAAAAAAAAATCCAAAAATTGTTGTGAAGACTCGCCCAAAATAATTTTGAGACCACTTACTCTCAGTTAGACAATTTCTCAACCTCTGATTATCAAAAGTTTCTTCTTTTCCATTCAACCACATTCGATCTTTTTGGAAACTAGAATCAATGGCCACCGTCGTTTTGGCGCACATCTAGAAGAATTAGAATAATTGCACATTTTATTTTATTTATGTGTAATTTAGTTAATTAAAAATTTTCTCACTTGATCCGTGCTCAGAGTTCCACTCAAGGAGTCATTCAAAGGTAGAATTAAACTTTCGTCTCGTTTTCCCCCTGTGCAGTAAAAATCAAACATTATTCAGCACGGCAACGTACATGCATACTACACACTACACTTGCGACGCAATTATAAAAGTCAAAAATATAGGCTAAATGCGACAGTTCTTACAGTATTTTATGACAGCAATATTCACCGGTGCAATACATGTCACAAATTTCATCGGCATTTCTAATCAACTGGAATGATTTTTAAAAAATAGGAATACTCTCGTCAATCTCAAGTCAATTCCGTATTTGCTTTGAGTAAGTAGGTGTAAAAATGTAATCTCGTTTTGCACGTCAACGCTAATGTATGAGACTATTAAGTGAAATAGTTCTTCAGAATTGGACGTCTTCTGACTGACCAAGATAACAAATGACTGTCAGACAAGACTCAAAAGGATTGAATTTCTGCCCTGAATTTCCTATGACGTCACATGTTAAGCAACATCAATAGCATTTATTAGTTTTCTCATGCAGACACAAATGATGAGATCTGAACAAAAAAAAAATTCACCTGGAAAACCATTGTAGTGCATTGTAATCTTATGTTACGTTGCGTGACGACGATAATTGTACTTCAGAAATTATGCCGTTTGTAGTACATACAAGCTCATATGTGAGATCTAAGATAGTTTGACGATTTCCGTGAGGAAAAAATAAAATGGAGCAAAAAATTAAGTATCTTTGCTGATCTAACGTCAATGTAAAAACCTGGACTATTACACATGTTTGCAAGGGAACCACTGTCCTTGTAAATGTTAGATCGGCTCAGAAACCAAGACAGAAGGTCACTGTTTTGGGTACTAGAATGACAGATTACTAGAAAAACAAAGGAATTTTGCTTCAGGGCTAATTTTATTGGTATATTCAACTGAAATATGGCAGAATGAATCTGTTAGGCCCATCCGAGTTTAACAAGAGAAGTGGTTCCCTTGTTAGTTATAGTATTACTATGGTTGAGCTCAAGATGTTCCACTCTGTCAGGGTCGGTGGATCTCAGGAAATATTATTTTGATGAGAAAACAAATAAGGATTTTCCCACGGAACATATCTGTTACGTAATATTAATATTTGTTGGTTTTAGGGAAAAAATGACGATAGAATGAGAAACCGTAAAATGTAATTTTAAAGAATTTCGTTTTACTAATTGTCATCTTATCCACAATTAAAAATAATTGGATCCCAAACTTTTCATTTTATTCTTAAAAATTTATTACCTACGATACCTTTATACCGGCCTTAGAAATTATTTTACACTGTCATACTACTACAGCGACTTACGAATGGTAGAACCCAAAATTATTTGACCGACCTTTGCTATAATAGGGAGTTGCGTTTCTTCATTTTTCAGATTCATTTCCTTCACATTAAACTCAATTTTAATTTATAATCAATTCGGAATCTGATATTTTATAAGGCAATTAAATTGACACGGAAACCATTAAGTTTGGTCTGGCGAGGCCTATCAATGTGATTCATTCACTTTTAGACAAATAATGGTCGGTAAATTTCATACCAATATTGGATTTCAATTCTGTGAACGCGCACTTTACTTTAGTTTGTAGTTAACATATTTTAGCAGTACTTCATTTACACCATAAAATAAAAATGGTTGTCCATCGAGCTGATACGAAGGAAGGAGAGGGTAAGGAAAAGGAAAATGTCCAGAAGGCTCGCTCAGCTCCTTTACCAATTAAATACCCATCCCTGGAAACAATCAAGAAAAAGAAAGTCGGGATCGCTGAAGAAGCTCAAGAAAAACCGTCCGGAAGGATCGGGAGGAATGTTCACAAACGAAGCAAAAATTTTAATTTAGAAATCCCAGAAGAATTTCGGAAAATCATTGCGGCTGAAGAAAAATTAAAGTAAGGAATTATTTAAAAAAAATCGCACTACAAATGCAACCAACCACGTTTACCGATTTAATCCCAGTCCTTTTAATGCTTAAATGCATATTTTGAAACTGTTTGTCAACCTTGAAGCGAATATCAATTAACAATGAATATTATTTTCTTCTCTCCCATAAAACCTTAGACGAAATGACAAAGATCGCCCTGTCGTTTACTCTAAAGAGGGGCGACCGCTTCATCGGCCGAAAACCCAGGAAGAATTGGACAAAGAATTAGCGGAACTCCTATGGCGGGTCAATTGTATCGGAAGAATGCAGTCACAATGGGCAGATTGGGAGTTCAAAGCATTTAAAAATCGTGTGGTTTTCTATGACCTTTGTATCAAAACGTCCATGATATTATTACCAATACTTCTTCTTCTGGTCGCTTGGGATTTTTGCTGTGCACTTTTCTTTGAAATCCCACATTTGTCGACTCTGGCACATCCTGGCTTCATCATTCCTGTCCACTTTTTCGCCATGCCAGCTGCCATGTATGGATACATGATGAAGGTTCTTCATTTTGAAAAATCTCGTCTTACAAAATGGGGCCTTTTTTGCATCATTGCACACCCACTTCTTCTCATACTCCGATGTATTGTCGAAATCACTTTTAATGGATTTCGGGATGAGGATTCACTCCGCTATGAAAGATTTTTGTCAGGCGTGGACGACAAACCTGACGATTATGACAAAAACTTCGATTATGAACAGTTGAAAGACGTCGAATGGCAAATTATTTGAATTTGAAATGAACTACTCATGATTACAATAATTGTCAATCACATTGAACGTCGAATCGCTTTTAAACATTTTCAGTTTAATTTTGAAAATATTAAGAAATGATATGCTTTTTGAAAAAATCCTCATAAGTAATTATCGAATTATTACAAATTAAGACATTTAGACCAAAATCTTCTAGATCTATTTTCTTTTTGGGGGTGTTCCGTTCGCTTTTGGATTCGGTGGCATTTTGATCCCCCAAATTGCACACTGCTTAACAGTCCATTCTCTGTCAAAAATGGTGTTGTCGAATTTTGGGGCATCCACACAAGTCACTTGTTTCATATACTTGCAATCAATGTCCGTGATACATTTCATCATTGCCTGATCTTCTTTCTGTTTACTATCCAAGGGTTCTTTCTTGTCCACCACCTTTTTTACTGTTCAGGATTTATAGAATAAATTACGCAAAAATTCAATAATTAAAAAGTTAAACCCAAAACCTGTCCCAGTCGACCATGTTCAATATGCGGTCGCGTGGTACAGGTTGTTGGTACTTTATATTCATGATCTTTTATATCCCAGCAGGGTGTGGTTGCTGGGACAGGTTCCACTGTTCTTAAAAATATAGTTAAAAATGTAGTCCTGATTTGCGATTACTTACCATAGCACTGCTTTACGAATTTCGCACATGGATTTGGTGGCGACGGGCTTTGTACCAAAAGAACGTATTCAATCAAAATTAAACAAGTCGCGAGAATGATTAGTGACTTCATATTTATTCTAGCAGTTCGATCAGTCTGACCCTTAAGAGTGGAAAGACATTTGTCAGTAGTTTCCTTTAACAATAGTTAATAAACATGTGAAATGAGTAATCGTAATTAAGTTTGGAATGCACACATTATTGTCTAGTGCGAAAACCATTTTAACAATTAACATTGACCTTGGAGAATGGCAGATATTTTATTGCTTATATACGATAGCTGTAAAATATAAACGTAGATGAAGCATTCAAGCCTGTAGTATACTTGTCGTTATTAATTCTAATTAATAATTGTCGAAGTATTTTTGAGTAGGATACATTAAAGAAAACTTGTATCTGCGTAACCTGTATTTGCGAAACAAACATATTATAAGAGTTTATGAATGCTTTGGACTATCACGCTAATAAGGAATCAATCAATCGGTCAGTCAAGTTTTCGGCAGACACTATTGTCGACTTATAGTGAAATGTGGCTCCCTTCCATTATTTGAGAAAAATCTAATTCGAGATTCTCCAACTTGGCACACATTCAATTTTAATGGACGTACGGTACTGCCCAACAACCCAGATTTCTACACTTGACCTTATTTCTTAGCTCAAAAAAAAACTAAACCCAAATATACTCTGGCATTGGAATGAAAGCTTCCGTTTGCGTTTGTGTGTAGAATCATTCGTGATTTGTATATTTCAGACTATCCGTGGAAATCTGAAACAATTCCGAAGAAAATCTCACCTTTCGGTGTGAATTAATTAATTTGGCGGGACAATGACTCTTTCTCTGCACCTAAAACTGTCGATAATTATTTCTTGAATTTTATGAAAAATATTTTTAAAATAATCTTGTCTTCCTAAGCTTAAATTTGTTGGAAATCGCGTATAGAATTGAATCAATAATCGCTGAGTAAATTCCAGATAAAGTTTTCTACAAAATGTATAATCCCATTTGTTTATGCCAACTCCCGGCTTCGGCTCTAAGAGTGCGGACTGGAAGGTTACGAATTGTCTTGTATGTTTGTAAACGTTTAAAAATTCTCGAGTAAAAATATGCAATGCATTTTGAAACTCTATGAGTTTATTTTAATAAATTAACAAAGTGTTTGGCCGTACAATTTATGAATGACTAGGTCGGGTTTCTTAGCTCAGGTAACTACAGACATGACATGAGTTTGGATTGGACTTTACTCAAAACTTGCTATATAAAATATTTAATAGCAGACACAGAGAGGAATTTTTCAATGAAGATTTCTGAGTCAAGAACCGCAATATGAGCTGCTCTACCAATGATTGAATTGGCTGAATGGGTCGTCAGGGCATGATGAATGTCATACCGAACGAGTTGACATTGACTTGACTTCACAATAGGATTTAATAAGGAGGACACCATACTTCGGTAAGATTCGCCTGTTAAAAAATTAAAAAATCAGCAAAATTCTTCATGTAGATTTTCGAAAAGATCTTGTGACTCACCCATTTGTGAAGAATCTCTCAAACTGGCTTTACAGTTCAACATGAGTGCACTATGGAGTGGAACGTATCGATCTTGACTTGAGCCGGTTAAAAGTATAAATTTGAATTTGTCTAATTTTGAATTAGCGCAAAGTTTGTACATGAATGTCTGTCGGTAGTCCGAACTGTCCTTCATGCACAACTGGAGTAATGAGTTGGATTTCTTCCATTTCTGCATCACCCACATTCCTAGAAGTCGACAGATTTTGTTTTAAATCAAATTCAGTAGAAAATTGTTATGAACCACCTTGTATTTCCAAAACCTAAAGAATTTATCCTTACCGAAGTTAATGAGCCCAGCTTGATTGTAAATTGTACCCAGATGTGGACCAGATAAACTTAAAAATGTGTAAAGGTAAGGTAGTAAATGTGAAAATTCTGGTTTAGCGATCACATTTCGTATAATAATATTGCCAAGAGAATGTCCAATGAAAGAAATTCGTTTCGGAGCTAATTTATAGCAATCTATATAATTTAGTATTTCCTTTAGTAATTGGTTCGTCATCGCATCGAAGTCGTTAAATGTGTGTCCATCCTGCAGAATAGAACAAATTAGAACATTAAGTCAGCTTTTTTTGTACATACCGTAAATGACCGATTAGTAGACCCGCCTACTATTCGTTCAGGCCAGGTCGGAGTTCACAGACTTTCACCACTTTCTCCATAAGGGTACATGGAGAAAGGTGGAGAAAGACCCGCTCACTATTTGAACCCCGCTCACTATTCGATACCAGCCTACTATTCGGTCATTTACGGTACTTACAAGTTATTAAAATCGTGAAATTAAATTCTTACTTGATTCTTCTCAGACATCAAAAAATGTAAATTTTGTCCAGGCAGATTAATTTCAAGATAGATTTTGAATAACCTAAGGTCGTGACTTGATCCATCCAAACCATGCACGCATATAATTAAGTGTAAGCCATTTGGATCTGTGAGAAATTAAAATACATATTGTATTTTTGATAACATATATCAAATATTAATCTAATACTAATACTAATAATAGTTATTAATCATAAATATGTATGATTTGTCAACTAATTGACTGCAAGTTTGTATTACAGCTCAATTTATTTTGTCCAAAATTTGAACATGAACCCATTAAAGTCCTACATATTGAATTTGTGACTTAAAAAGAAAACTGAACTTACGGAATATTCGGAGTTCGTCTGGAATTTGAAAGTACGGCAAAGGTCGTTGTGTCTTCCGATTATTATTACATTGAAAATTTAATTTTATATCGCAATTAGATAAATCTCCACCAGCTGAGATTACGTCTCCCCTGTGACTACTGGACTTTTCTAACGAATTAAAAAAGAACACATACAGTTTGACATAAGAATGGGCTAATCGCTAGGTTACTCCGCCAAGTCAACGTCGAGTCTCTTTATATCGACCTCTCAAATCGCAAGAAAATTTATTCCGTGGAAATGTGAGAGATTCCATATTAGAGCAGTAGTGACCGATTGCAACTCGAAACTCAAATTCTGAACTAACCTTGCTTTGTACTGTATTCACGTTCCAAGCTTAATGGCTTTTCCTTCTTATGATACTGAAGTGAGCTAAATTTGGTAATTTTTAAGTCTTTGAATCCATCCTTATTAGTTGATTCGGATTCCTGGGATCGACGAGGTTGTTTTAAGGTGCTTAATGCTTCTCCAGGTGGTTGAAACATTGAGGTCAACTGTGGTGGATCTCGAAAAGCTTCTGGCGGGTCCTGAAATTCCGCCGGAGGAGGGATTGAAGACGCTACTGTTGACGATGCTTCTTCTTGGTTACCCAAAAATCGCATTTCACTAATCGAACGAGTCTTGGGCGGAGGTTCTGCAATAAAGTGTTTGATTTTACTTGAATTATTACATTATTAAAGTAGTGACCTCCTAAAATAAATACGACGTGATGTACGCGCGTCTACATCGTCCCTTGAAAGGTTGTCGGAAAAATCTGATGCACATTTTGTACAGAATATAATTTCGAACTCGTAAACTGTAGATCATACAAGTCTTCAATACGCTTGGCGCACAGAAATTGTGATCTAAAATGAAATAGCTAACATTTGCGTCACAAACGGCCTGACGAATTCATCATACCATTTGCTGGATTCTGCACAAAATTGTTTCTAGAATGCATATATAGATATGCATAGAATGCATATCTCAATATTTTCCTGCGACTTCTAATTTTGTTAGGTATCTGCAGGTGGGTGAAATGTTATGTACCATGCAGTAAACCGAACTTACTGATTTTGAAGAGATTATCATCTAAGGACGATGAGGAACTTGAGTTGCCAATGTCATTTAAGAACCAGTTACAATCTTCATTTCCTTCCAAATCGACAGAAGCATTATCATCGCAATTGAGTAAGGGTGTCGAGGCATATTTTCTAATAGTTGCTGGATTTGTTGCTGATGCTGTTGTTGCGTTGTTCGCGTGTGAATTTATTGCTTCCTTTGCAATGACTGCAGCACTTGATGAATGACGTCTTGGAAGGGTCGTACTTTGACCTTCTTTAAACTTTGACATGGACGATTCAATTATTTCGTCAACTTCATTATCTTGAGCGACAGATGATTCTTCCGAATAAACGGCGACGCTTAGCGTATCTTTGTCCATGAAAAGCGTCAATTTACCATTTTTTGCAAATGAAGTTGAGTCTCGCCTTTCAATCTATCCGAGTTGAAATCATAAATGAAATGGCGTGTAAATATTTTATACTACCTTAAATACAAAATATTTGTTGCATATGGTAAAATTATGATTAAGGGAAACCTTCAGAAATACCATCGTCATAAGTAGATCGCTAGACGGAAATTTTTACTGTAATCATCATAATTCAAATTTTCTTACAGGATGGTGTTGACCTTTCTCCGGATGGTCAGTGTTTCTTACAGGTGGTGGTGCTGACTTGACAGTTTTTTTCTGATTTCCCTCGGCTTGTGTACAGTAACAACATTGCATTTGAGACTTTGAATTTGGATTGCTCGTATTAGTTTCACTATTAACTGGTTTATACTGATCCTCAAAAATTATTGGAATACTATGCTCATTCCCATCAAGTTCTACGCACTCAATTTGTAATTTTATATTCATTGAATTAATTATAGTTGTTTTCAAAAGTTCGACTACTCCAGTATAGTCCTTCGGTGTAAATACTGCAGATAGTAGATTCCTTGTTACATAGAATCCTTCTGTGAAGCGTTTAATCCTTTCTTCGTGATGAATAATTGCTAGGTACTTTCGCACACTCTCTTGCCCTGGGTTGACAGAATAATAATTCCATAAATTAAAGGTTTACTAAATATTCCGACATAATTATGAACCACCTTGTACAGTTTGGTAAGACTGTATCTCACCTATAACTGTGTCTAAAAATCGATGCCAAAGAATGATATTCTCCGCACAATACTGACTCATTTTCTTGCAACTAATTATGAGAATTTCATCCAATTCATCATCGATGTCTTCGATGTATTTTGCCCTCTGAAAATATTTCATGATATCAGCACATGATAAAAGTAGGACAAATCGAAAGCAATTACCGTGGAAAGTGGAGGAACACTGATTGAAGAATAAGGAGGTGGTGGTCCAAGACCAGCACTGCTGGGGACTCTCGTAATTCCAGCAGCACCACTTGCTCCATTTGTCAACTGCTCAATTTCCACATGATTAGTCTTCGGAGTATTGCTCTTCTTCTTATTTAGGCAATTAATTTCCAATTCTTGTAATTTAGATTGTAAATTTCTATTGGATACTTGTAAGATTTGTAAAAGATGAATCGTTCCTTTATGTATTGCGCTCGTGATTGTTGATTTTTGACTAAATGATGATCCTGAGCCCGTACTGACACAAGAAGACTGTATTTTTAAAATAATATCAAATTAAGACATCCATTTCTATAGCGGTTTTACGGTAAACAAATAAAATTATTCCACGTACACTTGGAATGGATGTGTTAGAGTCGTGTTGACTGTTGTGTAATGAGGCCGACTTATTTCTGAGTAACAGATCAGACGTTAGTCCCTTAGTTCTGAAAAAACACGAAATAATATTTTTTAGGAAATGTTGATTAAATTACTCCCAGGTTAACTTACAAGTGTAGTGTGATAAGTCCCCCATGGACAGAAATCCCTACAGCGCAGAGATGAAAGTAGTCGAAAAAAATTGGACGATAATAATTAATATTTGTATTTTGTAATAAATTTAAAACTAATTCTCGTTGAGAACATTGAACATTATTATATATTAATTTTAAATCTAATTTAAATTCAATGTAATTTAATTCATCCAAGGATTTTAAATCAGTATTGAAGGTGACGCGGAATAAGACGACTTGATTTAAATCAATTTCTTCATTTCGAAATAATATATTAAATTTTCGTGTTTTTGCTGAATTATTATTATTTTGTTCCGTGGACACGTCAGGCTTAGTTGAGTGCTGAGTTTCATCTCCACGGAGTGCAAATGATGAATTACTTGAATTCATATTGCTAGAGGAATACTCTGTAAGGAATCAAAATTTAAAAAAAAACGTATTAGATCAGGTTTTACAATTTTGTTTGAGTTTCTGAAATTTTACAATTCCTTTTGAATTTCTGATATTTTACGAGTTACTTTTTTTATTTCCAGAGGAATTATTTCGACTAGATGTTTTCAAAATTTGGTTCGTTGTGGAGGAGGTTAAATGAGTTATTCCATTATTTGAAGGGGCCGTTGTTGCCCCTGAGGAAGGGCTCACGCTGACTTTCACTCGAGTTGGTAGACGTGGTGAAAGGACACGAAGGCTCGCCTCAATTTGGTACATTCTGAATAAACAAACGAAAAATCAGACCATTCATTAAAAAGGTTTATTGGAAATAATATTCATAAATTGATATTGTAGTGTAAAGCGAGGTCAAGGATTTTTGTGTTTTTCGTATTGAAAGGTTAACTTTCCATATAGGCTGGGGAAAGCAGTTGGGAAAAGGAACGAGTTCAAAGTGAAACACCTACCTTGTCTGCCATAGGGATAGGAACCTGTACCACAGCGAACGAAGTTGTAAGGAATGCTTTCCTATCACTAATCACTATAATAACAGATACAAGCGATAGGTAGCCCATTATTTGTATCGACACTATAATAACAACTCGAAAGTTACTTCATTAGTGGATTCGGCAAAAATTAAAATAAATTCGTGGTAGCAAGCATAATTTAATTTCTACGTTTCGGAAAAGTTCGACGATATTAACAGCGAACTCTTTGTTGCCAAAGATCAGAAGTTTTCAGAAGTATTTATAATAAAAAAATATCTGATTCCAGGAGTTTTCAACAATTTTCTCCGAACTCTCAGAACCTTAGCAATAATTTGAATTAATGATGTCATGATCCGAGTCTCATTTCGAATAAGAACGACATAAGTGTTCCACCAGAAAGAAAACGTAAGGTAGAAGGATCACTGGCATAATTATTGGTTCATTCAACCAATACATTGCAATGCATGATGCATGCAATTATAAAAGTTTGAAATGGTTCAATGAACGAAATTGGCGTGTTTTTATCTCTTATCTCTATTTATACATAGTTGCACAGTTTGTGATACTAACGAACCGCGAATGGAGAATGGAGATAATGGGAAAAACATTTCACTGCCAACTCATGCATGTCTTTGACCTTTTAGAAAACTCGATAAAAGGTCTTACCCACGCACCTTTGTATTTTCTGAGTAATTTCGAACAAATTAAATTGACTCATATACATATGTTCTAACATGAACGCAAGATGCCTTATGGAAATATAAGAATTGGGCAAAGGTCAACAAGTACAAAAGCAATTTGTATGATTAATTTCGTACTAAAGTCAGGTATATAATCTTTATTGAAAAAAATACACAATAATTGGCAATCGATGTAGCCATGAATTAAAAGAAATACTAGGAATTTATATAAGTTCCGATCGAAATTCTTACGAATTTTTATGTATTGTGTAAG
>JAQFYE010000708.1:0-30759 GCA_034694305.1 Protaphorura glebata | reverse complement strand
ATGTTTCACTTGTTCAGTTCACTGTAGGATATCTGTATTTCAGGTCAAATTGTATTGAACTGAATGACGTTGTTAAGCAGCGGAATAATTTCAGTAAAATTTTGCTACTAGTAGGATTTGTAATTCTGAGACATCCAAATATCTAACGATTTTGTTAGTTCAATTGTAATTTAGTCTCGGCATTACAACGAGGGTACGGTTTATTTTAAGAGAAGTCCGATACATATGCATTAGTAGACTCTTGGAATTAAGAGCTCAGGTTGGATGCGTGCATATTCTTCGTTTCGTTGTAAACCTGTATTGTATTAACATTGTCAGTAGTAGACTCGGTAAAGCTGATAGGTATTAGCTGTACTTAAAATAAGTGATCCTTCGTCACAATAATTCTAATAGATTTTTCTGTCTTTGTATTTTAGTGTGTTTTGTATCTATGGTCGCTAAAATTAACCTACCCGAATACCTTATACTTACTACGAGGTAAGTGTTTATGAATATATTAGTTTACTCTCATTTTATACATTTTAAAGTTTAAGAAAAAACATGGATAGGCGAATTACTCGAACCCTATGTTACTTACTACGAATTATTGAGGAGAGTCAATAATTCAATGATGTAATTCATATTTCATTAATGAATGTAATTTAATTTACATGTATTTTGCCCATCCATGTTGAACTACATTACTTACCTTGAGGTAACGCTAACGCGCATTTATACTTACGACTGAAGCTAATGATAATAATTTTTTTTTAACGAGGGAACCACGAGTGTCGACATTTGACTGAGTACTTTACCTTCAAACAAGAATGTAAGTGTCCACTTAATTTAAAAGATGTTCTAAATACTGATGGTTGCTCTACATTAGATGAGCAATATATGTATATTTGAGGTAAGAAGGAGGTAGAATATATTACAATGATTGACTTTTGTTAATTTTAATGCAGGCAAGATCAAATATTCGGAAAAGATTTACGATGCGTGCATGGAAGCATTCGACTGTCTCCCATTAGCGGCATTAATGAATCAACAATTTCTCTGCGTCCACGGTGGACTGTCACCTGAAATTCATACGCTGGATGATATCAGAAGGGTAAGGACGACTTTATTTTAACCCACCCAAGTTTTTGATAGAGACAACTCTCAAAGATAAATGATTAGTCTTGGGAGCAATTCTTTATGGTTAATTTTGTCATCTTAAAATGAATGGAAATATGGCGTAACATTTACAGAATGAACCTCACCTAATGGAAAATTCATAAAACCTAAATTATTAGTTATGTTTCTTTTGTTTACAGTTGGATCGCCATAAAGAGCCGCCAGCATTTGGGCCAATGTGTGATCTTCTCTGGTCTGATCCATTAGAAGACTTTGGAAATGAGAAAAACACGTCAGAGCATTTCACGCATAATACGGTTCGAGGATGCTCCTATTTCTATAGGTAAGGTATACATTTCAATTCTGATGTGTTAATTTGAAAGGAAAAATCAATTCATTCATAGTCAACAAATTAGTCAGTTCTGTCTTGGATTTTCCTTTAGTAGTTGAGTAGATAAATTTGTTTTGTGTCAACACGAAATGCGAGAAATTGACGAACCAGATTTCCTTGCCCTCCACCAGGTACGTCCTGCCAGTTCTTGTTCGCAGAAGCAAAAAAAAAAGATAAGGCGAGGTGAGGTACCATTTACCATTGGTTGGTTGCCTAATTTTTCCTAGTTTGAAAAAGAGCTCAAACGTTTTCGCAATTCTTTTGCGTGTACACCGTATTTGAGTGGCGACGTGAATAATGCAGTTAGAAGGAAGGATGCAGTTAACTGCTAATATTTTCTGTATACTATTTAATCTTAAGTTGCGTTCATAAATTGCATGGAATTAGTGGATGGGTATGAAGAAAGTTCGTCAAGATGTGAACGGAGGAAACTTTATTCGTGTGTATTTTCTTATTCTAGCACATCGCGCATGACTTCTTTCCCCTTCTTTCTCCTCTTCCTCGAGTCCACAAAATCAATGTTATGATTTTGGTGGACTTGATGTACGAACTCGTTCGTGTGGCATGTCTTGGCATGTGGATAGTAGTGGTCTCATGTACTACTATACTGTAACTTAGGTTAGGTTAAGTTTTCGCATTTTTTATTTCACTTTTTTTATTTGGTTTTGGATTGAGTCTGACTCGGCACAGATTTATCGTTTGATAAGAGCTAGTAACATGCTTCATAGATTCTGTCTCTTGTAACCCTCGTATAGACAGCCTAACAGTACGACGAAGACGTCTGGAAATGTCTTTGCGCAGTCATAAATTTTCGTTGAGCCGGACGGAATAGGAAACCTAGGAAAGACAGCACAGAATTTGGCTAGGAATTCCGAATTTAGAAAAAGCTAAGAAAATTGGACTCTAGGATGAAATGATGCTAAAAGTACTTTTTGTACACACACGGTATTCGCTTCTTAAACCTGTGTATCCTCGAAACGAAAATACACATAATTTATTAATCGGGCGTATGCAGTAATTTGATTTGTATCTATGCTTGTCTGAAATTAATTTGCATAGGAAAAAGGCAGTAATTTTGCGCGTTGAACTCATGGGTTCGGTAGTACATTTCACTCAAAAGCAAAACCAGGAGATCGGACAAAAATGTATCAATTTAGAGATCGCCCAACGTCCAGCTCCAATCCCGCTTATATCGGAGTCAATTTTAGCGATGCAAGGAGCGAGACAAAAGTTTCGCAAAACATTGATGTTTTTGTTTTGTGTATTTCAGCTATGCAGCTTGCTGTGATTTCCTTCAAAACAATAACCTTCTGTCCATAATAAGAGCTCACGAGGCCCAGGACGCAGGGTAAGTTTACGCTACGTTGTGTTTATCTGGCTGGATCAAATTATAATTCAGGAGAGGAATGAAAACAGACCGAACGGTCGTGGCGTCTGGCGTGGGCGAAGGAATCTATTTTAAGCCTTTTGGGGTTAGATTAAAATCAATCCGTTTTCGTCCGAGGTCCTACGGCGTGCTTCATGTCAATTCAATGTTCACGTATTTGTTTATTTTTTAGGTTATTTTCTCTTGTTTCGTCTTTTCGTCTCACTTAAAGTATTTTGAAGTCCAATAGCTGTGCAATGTTGTATTCAGATTCTTAATGATCTGTTCCCACCACATCGCCAAAACGACACCACGAGACAGTTTTAATTGACTTGGCTGAGATAATTTTAATTTTGATGTTAAAGTCTAATTGTTAGTATGATGGATTATACACGGTGAAAGTAAAACTATATTTCTTATGGAACCGAACTTTCTTTTTATTTCGACTTGCAAGATATCGGATGTACCGAAAGAGTCAGACCACAGGTTTCCCATCGTTAATCACCATCTTCTCAGCACCTAATTACCTCGATGTCTATAATAACAAAGTAAGTGAGAGTTTCTTAGAGTTCATCCTTTTGCAATAAAATTTAATGAGTGGGTTACTCATGATATTTTCTCTGCTCATTACTTAGGCTGCAGTTCTCAAGTATGAGAACAATGTGATGAATATTCGTCAAGTAAGTGCTAAAGTTTTTTTTATTAATGTATTTAAGAATTTTTATTAAAGAACCGAACTTTATTTATCTACACAGTTCAATTGTTCGCCACATCCGTACTGGCTGCCCAATTTTATGGATGTCTTCACGTGGTCTTTGCCTTTCGTTGGAGAAAAAGGTGAATTACCTTTTACAAAGTCGGAATGTGTAACGCGTGAACTGAACATGAAATGCATAAATTTTCACACATCTAACTTGTAAGGCCATTGCTACTCATAAATAGCTGGAAACGAATAAATTTCAGCTAACAGTTACAGGATGTCCACGTGTAGGTGTGTACCCGGTAATAATGACTATCGTGAACTTCCTCTTACAACAATTTTTTAATATTGTTTCGTCTTCATTCTTCATTACATACCTAAAATGTTGGAATGAAAAGATTGCTAAGTTTGAGAAAAATGTATGCATTTCTTATGTTCTTGGTAAATCGGCGGCGTTCAAAACTTAAATTTCAACCCCTTGAGCAATGATCAACTGTCGTTACATTTGGATTAACGTTGATTGTTTCCGGATTTTCTTATCAGTCTGTTACCAGGTCTTTCAGTACCACAGTCTAGGTTAATTCATAATCCACAATCTGTCTAGATATTGTCTAATCCATGGTGGTATTATATAAATATAAATTCACTGATCTCTAAATTGTTTGTTTTCTCGTCCACGTTCATTGTATGCTCAATGCATTTTCATTACTGCGGACTACGACAGCCATTAATCGGGGACTTTAAGCTCGGTTTATCTTACCTTTGTCTGTTATTAATTGGACTAAGAGAATCCTATTTGATTTGAACCTATAATACTAAAATACTTCACGTAGTACCAATTACGAGACAGATAAAACAACGTTTAACACGAACAAGAACACACTTCATTTCCTTATGAACGTCTAGTGTGGTACTGGACAAATCTAATTTTTGTTTTGAATTTGAATAGTTACGGAGATGCTGGTGAATGTCCTCAACATTTGCTCCGATGACGAATTGATGGTCGAAGGTGAAGAAGGAGCAGATGACGGTGCGGGTTTCAATTTTTTATACATTTCACGCTTTATGTTCGTATTACCCGTCCTGTCCCCTGTCAACAACATTCAGTCTGGTTGTACATTGTACATCTGGATGAAAGTGTTATGTCGAGGCTTCATTTATGCCTGAACGTTCTATAGAATGTGTAGAAACATTTAATTTAAATCGGATTATTAATTTATGGATATAGAATAATTTGTTTCATTCAAATTTAATTTTTAATCAGCTAAACAATTGCTTTTCAAGAGGAATAATTACCACAATTGTCTTAGTTTTGAACCTTTCAAACGGTTGCATTCATAATTCAGTGTTTTACATTAAGAGAAGAGGGAACGTTCAGATTTGTTTTTATAAATATTTTTTCTTTCTAGAATGAATAATTTTTCTAATGGTAAGATGATATAGAACACAAATATTCGATATCATTGAAAAGGTATCGAAAGGTGTTTGTGACATTGTGACATTATCCAACCTAATTAAAGGATTTAAGCAGTACATTTTATACCCCGTGCAGGCTTCGGTCTGTTGGGATTTCAAATTAATCTGAGTCGTAACCTTGAGAATATTTATCTTTCCAATTGAATTGTAACCATTTACGTCATATTCGTTGCATATTTTACTTTGATAAATATTTATACGTGCAGTTCACCTGTATCCCTCGAGATATATTCGCAATCACTACATATATATTTCGCACTAAATGTTCACTTTTTGAAATGTCCAAAGTTTGTTTCTCATTCGCTGTAAGTTGTGCTATCACTCTTTTTGTTAAAGACTTCAAATTTTCACTTTAGACTGACCACAACACTTCAGTTGTGTTAGCTGGTTTGAGGACTTAGTAACACGGTTCTCTCCTAATTTTTGTGTGAATTTTTTAAATGGAAGTCATTTCTAATCGAGGTATTTTCGGAAAACTTTCTCTCGATCTTCAATGCTATTGCTTTCTCCGGCAATATTTTAATATCACCTACTGTTCAAAAAGTTTAAACAGAGGTGATTCTGATTTTTAACTTTGGAAATTATCTGAATAACGTTTCTCGATTCAGGTGTTAGTTTTCAGTTTCATTCGTATTGAATTTCAGTTAGAGAAATCTGTAAATCGAACTTGCTTTCGATTATGCAGTATCCCCTGTCAAAATGGTTGCATTAATTTCTATATTAAAGAAAATCATTGAAAGTTCAGAAGTATTTCGAATTCATCGGAGATTCCGTGACAAAATTCATATTTAACGATTCAAAGGTCAAATTGCAGTTTCTCACATGAGGCGCGTCTGTTAAGAAAGAGTTTAGTTGTTCTTGACCCGCCGTATATTTTGATACTTTGGAAGTCAAAATCGTAGGTCTAAATGTTTTAGCGATCATTAATCATGCTATTCCAACTTCGTTTTGACGTGCGTTATTTCCAAGAAATCGTTTTCCTACTATATGATTCAGGCAGACCGCATTATTTAGAAGACTATAGTTGTTTCTCTGCCATTAGTTCCACATTAAACACGTACCACTTAACGCCTATGCTAAGCCCTTCCGCTTACCTGCTGCAATCTTTAAAATCTCCAAAATTGAACGCTGACTGCTAGCCTAATACATACTATTTTCTACCCCCACTCCCCACACACAATTTCATTCCAAAAAAGAAAAGCACAAAATGGAATGGGTTGCCTTGCGTGTTTCGTATATTTATCTTTGGTTTTATCCATCCTCTGAATGGAGTTTACGTTATTCCTATGATAAATCCCGTGATAATCAATTTATACGAACGGAATTGACTTGACGGTGGTGGTAGGGGTTGTAAGGTTATATGTTGTAGTCTCTCTCTGTATGTGTGATTCTTAAGGTTGTAATTTGTACGTTCACCATCACAATCACTACCCTTATCTCTCTGGTATGACAATGTAATGTAAATATTTACCCTTCACAAACCCCAAAAATTTGTAATTTATTTTTCTCTGTTCTATTTTTGTTTTGTTCTTCATTTTTTCTCTCTGTCAAAAAAAAAGAAGGAAAATTAGTTTTTCTGTATGACCATTTGTGTATATGAATAGGACAAATGTATATCAGACGACTGAGCAAGAGTCTCGCGTCTAGTGAGACCAGTAAAGAAGCCGGTAAGTTGTTACTTCTGTGCTTGGCTTTGCTTCTCTCTCCAAACAAAATACAAATCTATACAAGGCTTATTTTTTTCAAAATGAATGGTCACACACAGAATGCAAGGAATGAAATGATGGTGCATTTATTAGTCAGATGTAGCCTACATAGAAAGCACGACTTAATCAATTTATTGTAATTTATTTTGCCGTGAGGACTTTTTCTTATGTAGTATTTATTCTAGGAATGTTGGTTTGCCTTTGCCTTGCTTTATCAGAAGAAAGTTGAATGCCTGCTTTCCTTTTGCTTGGATTTCCTACGCGTGTTCTTTCCTTTCTCACTCTTTCTCTCTGCCAAACTCACTTGGCTTATTACTCGAATTGAGTGGGAGAGGTTTTTAGACTTAATTAGAGAAGAATGAATTTCCGTGTGCTGTGGCAGTGGCTGTACAAAAGCAGTACAAAGTTTTGGCTTTTGAATGAGCAAAAAAGTCTCACTCCCACCGACCGAAGTTTTCCAAGACAAATTGGGAAACCTTTCCAAGGTTTTGGACTGACGAAATGTAATCATCAGTGTTAGCTAACCCTAATAGACGGATTTTGTCAAATCAATACGGTTACGGTCGTATATCTTTGTTAGGAACTTCACACAGTGGTTCCCGGACAAATCATCGTGTTTAATTCGTTTTGATGGCTGATTGAGCAAAATGTCTTTTTAAAGTAAAGTAGGTTTTTCCGGGACAGTTTCCAGCCTTACGTTCTCGTAATGGGTCAATGCTTTGTATTGTTTATAAATTTTCTCTTTAAGACTTCAAATAATATCGCTTTCCCTAAAAACATAAGGTCAAGAATTCTAGCTTTCAGAATAATTGCCGTACGTATTCCCTAAGACTAATCAGACAATCAGAGATTCCTTGCTCATTCAGTTTCGACTATTTAGTATTGTTTGACTTCATCCTTTTCGATTTAATATGAAAGTTAGCAAGTAGTGATTTTTATATGGTTTTTGGTTAGACCCGATATGTGAGTTAAATACGATTAGTGGACAGATTGACAATTTGGAACTCTTGCACCCTGTTTGTGGTTTTTCACTCCTGCAATTTCACTGGCGTGCAACTTTCTCTTTATCTACATCGCACACAAAACGAACACACATAATACGAAAACACGAAATGAGAAAATGAAAGTTGTAACTTCTATTACTTTCTTTCGTTCCGATTGGGTTTGGTTTTATTTTCATTCTCTGAAGTTCAATTTTAGACTGACCATGAGTGAATTGAACAAATTACCACTCGAGTATAATTGCACTAGAAGTGATACAGAACTGTATGAAACTATAAAATTACAAACAAGGCAATTTTTTGATTCTTGAGGGCAAGGCATAAGACATTTTGTCACTTTGTTTGAGAGTTGTACATATAATCCTATATGATATCAACAATATATAGTTGGTTTGTGGATTGACTTTCGTGTGTAAACAAGGTTGAAATGTAAATTCTACTGTGACCGTCAGGCAATTGAATGATTCATGGTGTGTTTTTATACTTGATTTGATTGATGCTATGGAAATCCAGTAATTTGTGAGCTTGGAGGATTTACAGATTTCTTGATATTCGGAACTCGTGTAATATAAATTCATTCTTTGTAAAAATATAAAGCGACCACAAATTATTTTTGTCGGATTATCTGCAAATGCATTAAAAAATGAATTGATCATGTTGATTGGCTGTGTCTATATGAAAAGCAAGTGTGCGGTAGCAAAATCTCTCAGGTTTTGTAATAATACTTTTCTTGGTCATTATATTCCACGTTACTAAAAGTATTTGTGAGATTCCTCTGTTTTCGCAATGCACGCAAGTGTGTGTCCTGGAAATTGCTCTAGGAAAAACTTTGATTCTGTTTTCAATTTGTGAGACCGTTCAATGACTTTTACGATTAACTGAACTTGTTTTACTATTTATTTTGCTCATCAAAGAGTTAGAGCTCTAAGATAAATGCATTAGGCTTTAAATTTGACTAGGGTTGGAATTTGAATTAGAGTTTAACACGTTTGAAAGAAATATAAGAAGCGACAGCTGATTTTTTAGTTTGTAGACTTGCGATTTTGTATTTTTGTTTCGTTTGATGTTTGTGTTTGTTATCCAAGTCCGTCATTGTTTAGAAGTAGATTGTGTCGAAATTGTAACAGATCTCGGCAATGTTTACAGCTGCTGCAGCCGCTGCACGTAAGGAGGTCATCCGTAACAAGATTCGGGCGATTGGGAAAATGGCGAGAGTCTTCTCCGTACTCCGGTAAGTGTTGAATTATTTAGAGCAAAGTTCGTGTGTCCTTTCTATTCAGTTCTGTAAATGAACTTTCTCCTATTTCAACAGAGAGGAGAGTGAAAGTGTATTGCAGTTGAAGGGACTCACTCCCACTGGGAATCTACCGCTTGGAGCCCTATCTGGTGGAAGAAATACACTCCGAAATGGTAATTGCAGAAATAATTTATTTAAATTTAATAATTGTTTGAAATCGGAAGATTGAGATTCTGCAATAATGTTAAGATTTATTTAATAGATTTGTAAAATCTTTATTTTAGGTTTAGATTCAAATCCAATATTTCAATCTCTAAATCAAATTCCTATCTCTTTGAAGATATCACACAAAAACTAATCGTCGTTTTTCTGTAAAAGTAATCTTAAGAGTAATATTGTACCATTTTCGGATCAATGACAGGAGATACGTGGAACGTAGTTATTTTTTATTTTGAAACATGGTAGGAATGGAGGAATTCCATACGATGATAATATTACCAACTGCTGAATAAGTATGATTTTTATTTTTATTTTTTTCGGATGATTTTCTAATTCTGCTTTATCTTGTGATTACTGCAGCTCTTCAAGGCTTTTCTGCAAATCACAAGATCATGTCTTTCGAAGAGGCGCGTGGCCTGGATTCCATTAATGAGCGCATGCCTCCAAGAAAGGAAAGCGGTTCCCCATCATCCCCCACAACAACAACGCCAAAGACGACGACACCGGCCGCCAGTAAAAACGCCACCAATGCTCGGACAGCCAATAGTCACCGATAATAAATAAAAACTCTTGCCTCTCTCCACCTTTCTCTCTCTATTACGGTATTTCAACAATTCAAACTACTACACGTAGGAACAGGAGGAAAACTATGGAAGAATCATCACCGTCAAGAAGAGTGAGCGGCATAGTATCGTTAAGTCTAATTATTACAACGTTTAACTCGAATTGTTTCTATTACTTATCCATAACATCTAAAAAAATAAGATATTTAATCAGTCAGTTCAAATCTTGAGCACACAATGAGCTAGTAAATTCCAACAAATTGTTAAATTAATTGAAACTCATATTTCGTTGAAGCAGGCAGTTAATGTTAAATGTAATTAGCCAGTTTCTTTTGTTTGTTACAAGACAAAAGCATAGGCATTGCGTAGGAAGTTCGTAGTCTTAGAAGACTAGTAGAGTGCATTAGAACCTGTGTAAGTAAGCCTTTGAATCCCTCCCTTCATAAATGTAATTGTGGGTGTAGTGTCATTTAGCCTGACCAGGAACAAAACAACTGTTGTAAATGCGTGAATTTAATTTACATTATTTGGGTTGATTGATTGATTAATTGATGATAATGTATAGTAGTGTACCTTAAACTTACGTTAAATTTGAATTTGCGTAAGATAAACCTTCTCTAGTCTTTTTGATGAATTGAAAAAACTTTTTGGCAGTGGTATGACAGGAAAACAACGTGGTGAATACTTTATTGTGAATGAGAATGAGACGAGGAGGGAGTGTTCACTCAATGATAATCGTTATCTATTGTGTAGGTAATTGTAACAACTAAATTAGGATTTATCATTTGTATGGATTAAGGAACTGAGCTCTGTGCTGCCTAAAGGAAAAAAAATATTTCATAAGTACCTTCTCTTTCTTACCCTTGTTATTCGTATGCCTAAGTGCAATCGAGAGCACTTTAACAATTTAAGGTCAATATAGTAAGGTTTACGAAAAAGGAACCTTACGAGCTCTAGATTCTCGTAAAATAATCCCCGGTAATTGTAATTCTTTAAACTTTTGTGCCGAGAGGGAGTGAATGGTACGGTTTTGTGGTTGTCTTTTAAATCAATATTTCAAAATATTAAGTAACACAGAGTTCCATTCTTGATTTGGCAAACAATAATTGAAGGTTGTGTAGTGCTACGCATGCATGAAATGATTTACGCATGTGAAGGAATGGAAATATTCTCAATTTAAAAAACTGGAGGTAATGGGTGGCATTGTTAGACGGCATTAAAAGATATCAGAGTGACTTTAAACACTTGTAAAATCAGATTGGTTAGAAAAAAGGGGAAATAGACTCATTAAAAGGGGTTTATGTAATCAAGCCTTATGAAAATCAAAAGAACGTGACCAATCGACAGACTTCTTGAGTTGAAAGTTGCACGCTGAGCATGTAACTCAGACTTTTGAAGGAAGTAAAAAAAAACCAACAGGACAAGGAAAATAGCAATTATTTTCACCTTTGAACCAATTATTGTTGTTCTATTCTTCAAAATAGTGGTTTGTTGCATGATGTAATGATAAAATGTAAGCATGCGCAACTCTGCTTGAGCTTTAAAAAAAAGTCTACAACACCCGAATCCATAATTACTACAGCTGTGTTAATTTTATTTTTGTTGTATTGTACTTAACCCGATTTATCGAATTATGAACTAATTTAGTAGTTTGATTGTAGGATTTATTAGTTCTGTGGATGCCATCATTATCATGTAGTAATCACTTTATTTTTGTTGATTTTGTTTGTTTTTTTGTTTGAATTCGGTTTTGTTTGAAATTAATAATATAGACCTATTTGATTGACATCGGACGATTTTAGCTACTAACTTTATTAAGCTAGTCCGGATTATTTTTGGACGGATGCTTGAACGATCGGTGAATGTGAGTGAGGTGCGTGTGGTATGTTATTTTAGGTCAAGGTCAGGCCAGTAGAATTTCTTTTTGTCCTGTTCATATTTCTACTGTTTCATAAGCATGTTTTAAATTGCGTGAGAATTGTTGATTATTTGAAACATGGAAGAACGGAGGGTTTACTCATTCATCCACAAGTTAGCCGTCAAGCATAAAAAGTTTATTGTTGGCGCAGGCAGGTACTGGCAACAGTTAAACAGTTTTAATTATTTAAGACATAAGTGTTAAATGGTAATCTATATTAAATTTAAGCTCAGGATTAAGGTAAACTACCCTTCAAGTGTACCCCCTTCATCCCTGGGAAATGACGGATGGAGATAGGCGAATAGTGACATACATGACACGGAGTCGACGAGTTCCCTTCCATTGTCACGTTCCTTCGTTGTTTTTGTCAAGTCATTGTTCGCAAAACAATATTCAAAATTATACATACAAAATGCATACACTAAGATAATGAAAGACCATGCTGTTCTGTGAAAATTCGCATAGTTTTTGATCCCTCAATGAAATTGAAGTTTCAAATGAATGATGCGTGGATGTATGAATGTGTGCTCACTGACAAGGAATACTATTTCAATGTAAAATCAAGGTCAGGCTAAAGCTAAAACAATCAGGAATGATCGTTTCAAGTATATGATCACAAATATGAAGATTTATTGTTAGGTTTTCAAATCCATCCTAGAAAAGCTTTAGCCGCTCTGGAAAAGTTCAGGCCGACTTTAACTTTACATTCAAACAGTGTTCCTTGTGAGGGAAAAGTGCTTGAGCATGAACTTTTTATCCAAGTTCTTGAAAGACATGTTGTTGCTCTTTTTTTAAAATTGAACTAACTAAATGAGTAAAAGATTTTTCTTTCATCAAAGACAAAGATCAAATTAGTTAGCAAAATTACAATCACTTGGCTTACATTAACGTTACGTAAAGTAGAATTAGATAACATACATACATACATTGTGCACACGTAGAGTAGAATCTATATGCACACACACTTATATTATTCTCGTCTAACTAACTAATGTCTAATCTAAACTATATTATAACATACATACAAATTTGACTTAATCCAACACCCAATTTGGTGTGTTTCAGTGATTGCCTTGATTCGTATCGTGTATAAAAAAATAGAATGGTCGTCTGTGCAGTGTAGAACAGAAAGTCTGTCTGCATTGCATTCACGAGTCAGACTCAGAGGTCACACTCAAACCTCACACTCATTTTCAAATCACGTCAATTTTTTCGGGGAAATGATTTTAGGGAATGCTTCCTAACCTGGCTGGGATTTTAAAGTTTAAAACCTACCTAATTAATAATATTCATCCTAAACCTCTGTACGACATTAATTAATGGAGTGGGGGATTAAGGTTAGTTAGGTCTGCGGAATAATATTTATTAGTTAACCCAAACATAACATTGTTCGTGGCTTCCTCCTCAGGCAAATGATGAATTTTAAGGTCACAATTAATTCTTTACTCATTAAAATGCTTTGGCAATGAAGGATAAGGCAAGCTACGTAAAATCCTTCCTACTGGAATAATGTTTAAATATCCTATTTCATTACTATTTAATATTCACTAAAAAAATCCAAATAAAAGGGATTTAAACAAATCGTCATAAGCGGTCTTGTTTATTATAAATGCCTTTACTATCAATTCTAAATTGTCTTGAGCGAAATGTCGATATTGGTACGATCTTACCAATTTCGGGAGTCGTTCCTGCTTCCTGCCCCGAAGAGTTTTCTGATCAAAGTGTTTCTTACCTGATAAAGCCATTATTCGCCTGTCATGATATTCCCCTTGTTGTTCACGTAATTAATCATTGGAGTACGTTAATAAATCAAGCATTTTGAGCCATTTTACGAGACTTTTCCAGAATAATTATTTTGCAGAGATTGCGCATGTAATTTGGAAGATTAGCTGAATTACATATAGCTTAAAAGTTAATTTTTATCAGGAAGGAAGATAAAGGAGTCGTATTTGTTTTACCCCTAAATCAAAAGTCTTTCCAAGCCCGACGTAAAATATTTGCATGAATGCTATTTTATATTTCTTGAGGTTACAATACAAAGCTTTGACCTTTGACGAACACACGCGAATACTTTTTATCTGATTATAACTCTTTTCATAACACATGACTTTCTGATTTCCTCGACCGACCATGCTGAGCAGCTGAAACTCAAATCAAGTCCAGCTTTCTCTCACTTTCCCCGAAGCTTAATTCAAAGACGACTGTGGTTGATTTAAGCCTCACATGTCACCACCATATGCCTAGTTTTCAGTGTGGATATTTTGTGGATGTTTGATTGATTGCTTGAGTCTAAAAAATGTGTATAATTAAAGTTATACATTTAAGATATAATTCTAAATAAACTATCAATCAACACAGAGCAAAGAAATGATGAATTCATATATGCACGACACGACAACTTTTTCTAATAAAAAATATTCTTTCGTGACTTTCATGAGCGCCTACTTATTCTCCACAATCAATCCCTCTACAATTCCCTGAGGCCGCAAATACCCCTCTCCCTCCAATTCCAAGTGCAAGTTATGCATACGTACACAACAAAATCCTCATTAATTAATCGTTGAAATTAATATTAAGGCAAGTCTAAGTACGTAACACGACTTTAATCATTGAAACTGTAATACATGCATTATTATGTAAAATAAAAACAATTATTGCTGTTGTCAGTATTTTTGTTGGTCTTGGGTCGGTGCTTTATTTTCATGATCGTACATTCGTACAGGTGAGCAATCAACCATTAAAACAATTCTCGTCAGTATCACTTAAAAGGCTGGGCCGGACCGATGAGATCTTGCGACCAATTGGGCAGGGTCCGATCTAAATGTTTTTAAAGCCGGGTCGGAATGTTGACAACATCGTAAGCTGAAATTCTTGACAGCAAATTTCTTACGTCAAGAAATGAACAAAAAATGTGATCTTTTTCTGGTTTGTATCTTAGAAATGAGACTACTACAAACTCAGCATAAAAGAGGCAAAAATTATACTGTACCGAATAATTTTAGTATTACTTTTAGATTTATTGAAGAGAACTGCCGCGCTTGGCCAATATTCGAATTTTGGAAAGGAATAAGACCTGCCGTGTGTCCAGTCGAAACACAAAGAAGAGTAGAATATTTAGGCCGGGCCAGATCAATGAAAAGTAGGACCAAGGGTCAACAAAATTTGTCCTTCTTACACTTCTACGAAGCTAAACTTTAACGAGAGCCCTTAAAGTGGTTTGATGACAGATTCTCCATACTACCAAATGAGATTAATACTAATTCTGTGACAAAGAATTCACTGTTACTTCTGAATTAAAATATGAACTGTTAGATCCATCGAGGTAACAAGACTCGTCCTCCCACAAGAGAAAAACAACTAGAAACTACAGATATCTTGACAATAAGTCGTCTCCATCAGGAAATCAATTTATGAACTTTCAAACATGTCCTCTCCTTACGAGCATCTGGACAAGTTTTAGTTCAAACGTAACGTATCTCTTAAAGACGGTCTTTAAGAGACAGGCTTTTAATTTTAGAATTTTTACTTCTGGTCATGTCCTCATGCATTTACAATTGTTTCGGTTTTGCAAACGTCTGGGCCGATTCAATTTCATCCGACCCTCTAGTGTCATCAGAATATCAGTGTATAAATCAGGGGTTGTAAAAATCATCGCGTCTACATCGCGTAAACAGGGACAAACTCTGTAACTCCATCCACACACCTAGTCTGCCCGACGAATCCAATCCTCACAATAATGACCTGCGTCACCATGTACTACAATAAACTGGCCTTATTTTGTTATTGGAAGTAATAGTCCAAGTTCGTCAAATCCAATTAAATTAATGATTAGTATTAATGAGTTGGGAAAAGTATGAGGAATTGAGGAAGTGCATTTATATTTCATTTAATTACTCGTTTCCTACTCCCATTTTATTGCGAGCGAGTGGTGGTTTAGAGCGTGTTCTCTCTCACTACGAGACTTGATGACTTCAACTTTCACCTTATTCGATCCTCGCATGTCTCTAATGCATTTGCCGTTCTTTTTCCCCACCGTGCATCCGTAATTCTTCACGCTCTGGTGAAAGTTCTATTTCCAGCCGCACTCAAGTCCTTCACGACCATACACATTTCCAAACATCTCAGTACAATGGTATATTCCGACGTTTTCACCCTGAAACTTTATTTTACAACTTTATACTTCATTCGCGAATTCTAGACTATAAAATTTGCAATTGTATGAAAGCATTGTTCATAACGAACTGCATACATAGATACATACGATATCTTCGATTCACAATGTGACCTTCTATCACCACGGCCCAAAACTATTGAGGTTTGGAAGTTGAGATGACAGCGTTCACTCTCACCAAACACCAATCAGATTTGCTCCCTAAATTGGCACATGATGTATTGTAACTACCCTAAGCAGAAAACAGTTGGTACAAATGCGTAATTATGCTGATAAAATAAGACGCCCGCAGAGGCTCAGCGCGTATCATATCATTATCACGTCTATTGTACACACGGTTTTATTTAGGAATGCGCGCTTGTTTCATCTATGGCGTCTAATGAGATTTACGTGTCATTATGTACATGCACATTACATCCCTGACGAGTTCATGGACGATATGGCTACAGACTTTTATTGGGGGTTTGAAAACTGCAGAATCTTTTATTCGTAGCGCCAAGAGGTATAATATGTTAACATTTTTGCGAAAAAAAATCCAGCACTACTACATTATTTTATGGAAACTCAATAAAATACAGTTAGAGTTGTTCCCCTGTGAGATAGCATTGTGAATGGAACCTAATGCGGGGTAGGAAGAACAAATTTCCTCTTTGAGTACACAGGTTCTATGACTAGAACATATTCTTCGTCCTTCCTTTGCCAAAAAGGAGCTCATGGGCAAAACATTCGGTTGGTCGGAGCGATTCGCTCTGACTCTAAAGTCGTCGTCGTCGTGTTCACTCCAAATTCTGATCAAGTTGTGAATGCCAAACTCTTCTATTCGCGAATGCCGCATCAAAAAGTCCGCAACCTCCAAAACCCCGTCTGTAACGTTAACACCCGTTCTTTCCATGCGTTTACTTCTGTGGTTTCTTCTCGACTCTTTTTGCAAACTCAACCCGTTGTTACCCGGTGATAGTTTCGCGAACGAAATTCGAATTGCAATGCAATGGTTAGCCCTCCCGATATTTTTTGCAATGTCGAACCCCGAAACCTTGAGATCTCTTTCATACCAAAACCCACCGTCATTTCTACCATAATCTCAGTCACAGTCAGTCATACTCATAGGGTAGCAGAGAGCCAACCCGTCACTCATTACATAAGCAAAATAAAATAGCAAAAAATTAATATTGGCTCACATCCAAAGGTCCCCCCAAGTTTATAAATTGTTACATTACCAGCCAATTTTATTTAGGCCATATACAGACAAGTCATTTGTAAATAGGAAACAAAAATTTGAAACACAAAGTCATATAAACACAGTCCAGCATAATCATAATCATTGGGCTATTTGTTTAAGTAAATAAATTATTGTATATACAAAAATATCTCCAGTTGTTTTTGAACCAACATATTTCTGTTTATCTCAAAAGTGTTGAGGGAATGACATTTCATCGCCCGTCTTATTCTTCCTCAGTCGTCTCATTCACAAGACACGCATTCAAATCAAATAATCTAAGAATCTGTCTCATCGATCAAAAATTTGTCATCCTGCACGTTCAGAATACTCGGGCTTCATTATTTGCTCAACAACAACAACAACAACAACAAAGGAATTTGTTTTTTGATTACAACAACAGCACAAGAATCGACGCACTGCCTTCAATATCACGTTCAGAATATAATTTCAAGACGAATAATAAAAGTCAACAAGGATGTGTATAAAGAGTCAAATAAATAAGATTTACCATCCATAAGGCTTCATCGCAATAAGTTGGGAGATTACTGCCCGAATACGTTACACTGAATAATTTTGGCTCAAATTAAATAATTAAAAAAGAACATATTAATTCCAACGTCTATTTTAATTGTTAATTAATTTCCCTTTGAGATATTGAGAACTACATTATTGTCATAACGGAAGGAACGACTCATTCCAGGGTTATAAATAATAGAATAATTTTGAAGATTTTATTGTCCACTCTTTGAATTTTTAGACTGAACCTACCTATGAGTTATTCTAAACCTGAATTGTTGTTAATGTTGACTACTTTACCTTTGAACCCTCTGTTCAATGGATTCCTTAATAATTTTAATTTTTCAATTGTAAATAAAACAAATCAACTCTTAAACTACAAATGTGTAACAATTGGGGATTTACTAGTACACTATCAATTAGCTGTTAGAAGAGAATTTACTCCTAATATTTTACATTATATTTATCCAAGAACACTCAATTCAAGACAAACAAATAATATTCTACAGTGAAATTCTATTCTTCAATTGTGTTCAAAAGTATTTGGAAAGGTATATTTGTCTGGTATCGTGTGAAGCCTTGGGATTCAGTGATTTTTGTTCCATCTGTCCAGAAGTCGTCAGATCTCAGGTGAGAAACTTTAATTAGTTCCAGCCTTGCTTATTAATTTAACATAATTTAAATCTGACAAAAATCGTCAAGAGTCATGAGATAAATATTTCTGAAACTTTTCAACCAGCGTGCTTTCACTCAATTACTTTCTCCACTGTTGATGATAGGAGAAAGCATTTTTTTTTCAGAAATCTTCACCAGATTTCAATTAATGCTTATGATGATGAAATTAAACCATTTTAGTCTGATACGTGATTTTGTTATTTTTATTAAAAATAAATATTCGTATATAACATACCATCTAAAGGCAAGTTGAAGTTTGCCATTAAAAAGTCAGATCAAAGACTTGAATTCTAAAGAAACTTTCGAATTGCAGTTGCGGCTGGGGAACTTTTCATATAAATTGGTCATTAGTCACTGCGAGGTAAATTTTTATCCAGGAATTTTGAAGTTTTGTTCTTTCCGTCCATCGCATTATTTTGGTCTCATTTTCTTATTTTCAACATGATTTTCTTCAAAATTGCATGTGTTAACTCGACAGTACGTGGATATATCCGTCAAAGATAAGCACTGTCACTTGTGTCATTTTCTCCTGTACTCGGATTACCTCATGAGCACATGATTTTTGTGACGATGAGATGTAAATTACGTACCACCTAGAGCAACCCTGAATAAAATTCCTTGGCAAGGAAACCATAGTTTTATGCATTGTTCTCTCGTTCTTGTGAATCAAGCCAAGAATTTGTGCAAAAATTACAACGCATGCTGCATGTTCTCATTGGGATAGGATTAAAATCCCCTAAATATAAATTTGGATTATTTTGACAAAGTAATTAACGCCCGACAAATTCCTGGAATTGAGACTGACTGAATTTTGTGAAGGTTCTTCGCACTAGCTGAGGATGCAATTAACTGTCAAAATACAGTCTTGCATCTCAAAGCAAACTAAATTACTGTGTGTGTCAAATAATTGCGTTGTTAATACCGTGTCGACAGAATAATAAAAATAAAAATCATTCTCATTTAATTTGCAAATAGCAAGTACTGAAAATCAGTTTTAAGCACACAAGAAATGTCACGACAAGGTTTTGTCCACGTTCATTGTAGTTGGATAATAGCTTTCTTTATTCCGTCAAACTTTCCAGGATTTACTGTTGTAAACTGTAAAAAAAGCCAGCGGGCCGCGGACGAAATTGCCTCAAATCTGCCCAACTCGTGGTTCGAAAAAGAGATGTTCGGTTGGTTTATTAATGTTTTGTCAATAATATTCCTCATAACAAAGACAAATATTGATTCATCAATGAGTGATACTTACTGACACTTGTTCAACTCAAATATACGTGAATATTATAGACATTTTACTTGATCATCTGACCAGATGACTAAATGTGCATACCGCTATGTGAGATTTGCTACGTAAGAATTATTCATAGCTTGAAGAAGAATAGTTGGCTGTGTCCTTCGCTACCTACGAGCCGAACGAAAAAAAATTGTTCATTATCAAACCAGGGAGTTAGTTGCAAATTAATTAATTTCGAACTACACGTTTCTGTGAGTAACTTCCTTTGCTCACTCGGACAGTCAAAATCGTTAAATTGGTTATTGATTTACAAACCCCAAAAAACGTTCATAACAAATTGACTTATTTCGACCTTGTACGAAGGAATGCCTAATAACACCAAAAACGAATCCAGTTGATATAACATTTCTCTTTACGACACGAACACGTGTGGGAGCATGGGTATTTTCCTTTTGCTCAAGAATCTCGCCAATATTATTGATGAAAACTGATAATTAAGTGTCACTAATCTCCTGGAGTACGGCAATGGCACGATCAGATCTACACGATTGATTTAGGCAAGTCGATGTTATTTTCAATGTTTGTCAAGCAGCCAAAGTTCCATTGAAGAGCCGCAGCTAAACTTTACTTGATTTATGTACATATGTGTGGCTGTGGCATGTCGTGTGTCTAGAAAATTGATTGTTTACTACTTCGGGATGAAATAAAATGTATGAGTAAATAATATTAGTACAACTAGCTGCATTACAATTCAAATGAATTATTAAAGAACAAGAGTTTAAATTCACAACGTACGTCGCACCACTAATATTTCAAGTCCACGTAGAAAACCCGAGTTTTTGACATATCTTTTGTATTTCTAAGGGTGTACGTATTTAATTCAGCTTTCAGACTAATTATGAATTCGAGAGAAACCCTGAACGAAATATGTTCATAAATATGAGGAAATCATGCTGAAAGTTGAAAATTCAAAATATTTCCTAATCATTACGTTCCTCCAACGATTTAACACTGTTATTAACAATCATAAATTATTCAGTGCATGCAAAATATACGAAGAAAAAATGCTGCATTTAGTTGTGGCTATGCATAAATTCAAACTATTTCTCAATAGAAATTAAAAAAAAATTACTACGTTTAAATTGCTTAACTAACATTTGTAAACCCAGTTCGTTTGAATAAGACCGAAAGTATAAATTTTTAGCAAAAAATGTTCTGATAATTTCCCGATCGAACTTTAATTTAAGGGAATTATTTGGCCACACCCAGCAAATCATCTAAAAGCACCGTAAGGATTTCACTTAGCAGTTAACACTTTTGCAGGTATGGATGCTTAAAATTCGTGCCTTTGGCACGACTTTAAGCGTCCATACCTGCAAAAGTGTTAATAACATTCTCGTCCGATGAAATCTCCTTTGAACTTGATCGAACCGACAGGTTTCTTCGACTGTTCTAACCACAAATACATCTAATTTTTATTCACAGCTAGAAGTTTGATCCAACTATGCTGAAAGAATCGAATCAAAAGATTAGGATAATTTTATCTGGTGGCGTAAATTTTATATTCGTGACCCGGACACTTAAAAAATTTGAAATGATCGATCTATTTACAAGCCCGAGTAGGTTAACAAGATATGATGAAATCTGTATGCAATGAAGGGTTCTCAGGGATGGATTCAAGAGATAACTGGTTTTACAAAATTCGGAAACTTGACTGGAGAAATTCACCAAGTGAAACTTTCGAATCGAAATAAATGTCTAATTTTTGAAATTTTCCTGGTAAGATCACTCAGTAAACAAAAATACTGGGGATTACAGCCAGAATTTATTATTATATCTGGAGTTGTGGGATGATAGAATACAAATATCCCAAATTCTTTGTCAAATAATGGCTTATCGTATATTTCTGCGACGGAGAAAGTCCCAAACCTTGCTTTGCAGGTTCAGAATTCACAACATTTCGAAGACTGCATTATGCACTACAACATTATTTAGTTTTTGATTTTTGATTTCCAGAACTTTGTCAAGAAAGAGGAATTAGCCTGAATAAGTAATGCCAAGAAATGTTATGGCCTTGGATACAAGCAGAGCGACCAGCTCAACGCGATCCTGTGATCGAGAAAACGATTTTGAAAATGATATGGGAAGAGCAGAGCAAGGGCCGTATTCCAGACGACGAGGAAGTACTGGAAATTTATTAGAAGACGGGGAGTCTCGTCCACATTCTGTTGCCAGTGCCCTACTTGACCCAGTCGGAAATGTACCTGTAATTAGTGGTCGGAAACGTGGGCGACTTCGTCATGAGTCTACTGACACGGAGGGTTCTGACACGTCATCCACTTTGGAGAGGGCTCCACCGGATGGTGGATGGGGGTAATGCGCGTCGAATTTGATAGTATTAAATATTACAGTCGAAAATGTCTTAGGGATCGGGAGGGTACCCGTGTGGTACAGGTGGTCGTCAACATTCTTATCTCTCTCTCTTATCTTGGTCTCGGCTGACCTTGCTAAAAATTAGGTCACTTTTAAAAAGATGTTATGAAACTACAATGAATTTAATTTTTTTTGAAAGATGGGTGGTTGTGGGAGCTGCGTTCCTTGTTAATTTGATTGCGGATGGAATTACGTTCTCTTTTGGGGTGTTCTACGTGGAATTCACCAAATACTTTGGAAAATCCAAATCTGCGACGGCCTGGATTGGTAGTTTATTGGCGGCCATGCCGCTATTGTCTGGGCCAATTGCTTCCTCTCTTACGGACAGATTCGGTTGCAGGAAAGTTACGGTGGCTGGGAGTTTACTAGCTACTACCGGATTTGTACTTTCTTCTTATGCTAGTAAGTCAGTCAAATCATTGTGCCTGTCCGTGATTTAGTTGTACAGTATGTAATTTTAAAACGGTGATAGGTTTAATAGATTTTGAAACAATAGGTCAAATATTTTTATGAAATTTGAACAATCAAATCGTGATTCCATTACGATTGTCGTATTTCAATTTGACTTCAATAATATTTCGAATCAGTGCGACTGGTTTTCCTTAGATTTCAGCGCAAAAGTTCTAATTACTATGTAGTTAACCTTTGCTGGCAGCATAAATCATAACTTTAGGTTAATATTGCAGGTAAAATCTCGTTAGAATGATAAAAATAATAAGTAAGATCACCTGCGCACATAGAGGGAAAAGTGTAACTGATGAAGTGTGTAGTACTGTCTCGTATTTCAACTTCATGGACACTTTTTCGGATTTACTGGTGGTACTAATTTCTAAACCATCATTGACTAATTTCAAACCGAATAACTTCAAAGCATAAGAATGAAATCGTATCCCTAAAACACACTAGTCAGGTTCAATTTTTGTATTAAGCATTTATGTGATTAGTTCATCATGTATGAGACGATGAGTGACAATATAATTTTAATAGTGTAAAGTGTAAATAGCGAATTGTAGTGTTTCTGTGAGTCCATAATTGAGATAGATAGATAATTGTGCACATAACTTGATTTAAGGTTTTCAATCCATTTGTTTAAATACGAACTATCTCATTTGCAGCTTCAATTGAAATGCTTTACTTGACGTTTGGAATATTAACCGGTAAAATATTAAATATTAAATGGTAAAATAACGTTAAATAGTATTTAATAGTAAATATTAAAGTTTAAAATTTGATATTCAAGGTTTTGGACTTTCTCTGTGCTATGTTGCGGCTGTCGTTATAGTGGCATACTATTTTGATCGGAGAAGGTCCCTGGCAACAGGTCTGTCAGTTTGTGGTGGTGGGATTGGCACATTTCTGTTCGCTCCATTGACCCAGTTTCTTATTGGTAAGAATAATAAAGCTAAAAAATGATCACCTTAGATGTCATTGGGAACGTCGGCAAAGTAGTTTTCATCGAGAAGTAGAAAAGTTTTGATGTCAAAAATGATCACGATTTGACTTTTTCTAAAGTGACCTTAGGTCATTGGGAACGTCGGCAATCGTGGTATAAAAGCATGTCACACGTTTGAATCGGTAGAAGCTAGATGATTTCATCATTGGTCCTCAGTACTTTATTCAGTCCATAACGGAAAAAATTAACGAACGTTGATCAGTCACGCCCGTTGAAAAAATGAATCTGTGTGGAGAATCAGTGAACCTTGATTTTATCAGCGGACGAATCTGTCATATTGTGCCGGGTACTTGATACTCGAAGCACAATCTAGGATTGATTATTGAGTCAGTTTCATTTTTACATGAGGAGTGGTTTCCTTGTTAGACAATCTACACGTCCCCTGTTGGTTATATGTAGAAAATGGCCATGTCAATCAGTTAACTACCTACGTTAACTTCTGATATAATTTTTAGATGAATATGGTTGGAGAGACGCAACAATGTACTTGGCGGGAGCTTTTCTCAACTTATCTATATGTGGAATTTTAATGCGAGATCTGGAGTGGACCAAAAAGTTACGCAAGGCCCAGTAAGTGAAAGCGCTTTCTCTTGACTTTCACCTTAGCTTACGATTAGTGTCCATTCACATACCTTTCTTTCGAGGAGGATAATTTTGGAACTTTTAGAACATAATTACCGTAAATAAACTGGTGCTTAATACACAGCGGGCCCCAAATAGAATGCGGGTCTTTCTCCAGCTTTCTACATGTAACCTAATGGAGAAAGTGGTGAAAGTCCGTGATATTTTCTAGTGACGTGACGTGACTTTCCCCAGAACGAAACGCTCTATCTCAATTTCATCTCATATTTTATCACCTAATAAAAAACATATACTGATGTCTTTCCGGGGAATGTAAATGAATAATCATGTCTTATGATAACCACAAAAATGTTTTAAATTAAAAAGTGCAATGCAGCCCAATTTTGTCTGTTGTACAAGAGCAGTTGGTGCTCACAATTGGTATTTTAATATTGCAGACATTCTCCTAGTGTGGACCTTGAACCAGTTGAACTGACAATGGGAACAAAGAGGCTGTGTAATTCCGCCGTCTGCATCCCCACTTTTGTCCAGGAACAAGAGAAGGAAAACCTTCACTCACCATACAAGAATTCGCTAACTCAACCAAGTCCAAGTACAAGAAGTAATTCCGCAACCGTGTCGCCCACGGTGAATGTCAACAATAATTCAACTTCAATAAGTAACGTGGTCAATGGAATTGGAACGGGCAGTATTGCGATGAGCCCGAAGAGATTGAGTCGAACAGGGACGTTGACAAATATTACTCAAACTCAAAGCAATGCTTCGAATCCCAGCAACAATGTACTCACCACAACAAAATCTGCCATGAGAAATTATGTCGTCGATCATACAAGTGCTGGGTAAGGATTGAATGAAATCGTTACTCAAAATTATAAAGTATTTCCTAAATAATGGATTTAAGGAATACTTTTCCGTTTTCTCGTTAAAACCTAGCAAGGAAACTAGTTTACCTGCACAAAACAGAACCAAATGGACTAAAAAAGTTGAAAAGCAACTATGCGATATATATATTTCGGCAGATAAAAAGGTTGAGAAATATGGGAATATTCCAATCCTTTCTTGTGCCTTCGAAACGTTCATATTTTTGACCAGTACGGGTGAATCATGAAACATGAAGCTTTGTAGACTGCGACTGACTGAATCCTAATCGCGAACTAGTTTCTTTGATTTTCTTGCTAAACCAAATCCTCCAGACTTGGATTTGGTGGACATTTTACTTAATCTAAGTGTATATTAACATAATAGTGTTTTATGAAAATGTACAATCTCTTGTGTGTAGATCTGGTGCTGGACTCCACCGTCATTCCCTGACGTATAGAGGAGCCGTCTTGTCTCTGAAAAGGTATCGACTTCGCCCTGCGTCATCATGCCCAGACATCATATCCGTTGCAACTACTGATGATCGAAGCTCTCATGTAAGAATAGTGAGTACAATTCGCACGTGTCAATGTCAACACAGAAAGTACCATTTCTCTGATTTTCAGGAAGTCTCTTATCCGAGTGCGTATTCTAAAATTTGCTCTAAGATTTATTATGTTGTTAGTATCGTTTCCCAATATCACATAACGATTTGTATCTTTCGACTCTATCTTAGAATTGAGCGAATAAGTGATGTGTCACGACTGTGCGATATTGACCTTGCCGAACAGTAACTCGTGTGAAATTTGCTAGAATCCAGACACTCATCCATTTGTTGTCATTTTCAGGAATGGAAAGCAGTAATAGAAGATGTTTGCAGTTGGTTTCGTGGAGCTCGTGAATGGAAGCATTTGTCAAATAGTCGTTTTCTTCTTTTCACGCTTTCCAATTTTCTACTCTATATGTGGTACGAATGTATTTTTCTCATGTATGAAATTCATTGGCGTACAATGCAATGTGAAGTGAAAGCATAATAGGGTGTTTTGTTGCGAAATTCATTTATGTGTGCTTCAATGGATTCCTGTCTCATGTTATAGCGAATTTTTTGCAGTGAATAATTAATCAAAATTCATGTCGTCCTTAATATAAAAAATATTAATAATACAGTTCCTTCCTGACAAAATAATAGGTACGACGTGCCGTATATGTACTTGCAAGACGCCTCACTCAAAATGGGATACTCTGACGACAACTCGTCATTCTTACTCTCAATTGTTGGACTCTGCAACACGTTTGGAAATGTGAGTTACTCATATTCATATCGGAAGAACAGGTTAAGGTCAATATAGATTTCCTGAAAATGTATGTTTGTATGTATGAACAGGTATTCTTGGGCTATATCGGAGACAAACATTGGGCTGACTTGATATTAGTTTATGGAGTTTGTATGGCGGTTTGTGGCGGAGTTTCAGTCATGCTCCCGACGCTCATGTCCTGGAATTACGCCAGCTTAGGTTTTGGCTGTGGAATCTTCGGACTAACTATTGCTGCAAATTACTCGCTCACTTCCGTCATTCTTGTTAAGGTCAGATAATGTCAATGCTAAAATAAATCAGAAAAACTTTCCAGTATCCCCGATTTGGACCTTTCCTTTCTTTCTTTTTCTTTTTGCTTGGGAAAAGGAACATAAATATTTAGAGCCGTTCCCGAGTGAAAACAAATCGACAACCGATGAACACGATTCACCAACTTTACTCCAACTCCTTTTGAGAGCAAGGAATGAAAATGAAAGAGTCAGTGTGTACTGTGTAGACATCAAATCCGTGAATTCTGTGCTCATTAAAGGCTTAATTCAACTCAAAGTCTTGAGTTGGAATAAGGAGGTGTGAGTCGGGCGTTTTTCGGGGCAATACAGTCATTATAATTTAGGACTGCGCAATTTTACCGAGGAACGAATTTTTTCACAATTTTTGGGAGTACTGAACCCTTCCGTAGTGAAATATGTCCAATAATAAAATGTTATCAAATTATGATACGATATGATTCATAAGACATGGGTTTTCTACTGCAGGTGGTCAGCCTTGAACGATTCACAAATGCGTACGGCCTTCTCCTATTGGTTCAGGGGTTGGGAAATCTGCTAGGACCCCCAATTGCAGGTAAAATATATGATTTAACATAACACATTAAAAACTACTTCATATGCACATTCGATATTAATCTGATAATTTCAGGTGTGATATATGACTGGACTGGAACAAGTTATTGGTCATTTGTTGTGGCAGGCTGTGGAATATTTATGTCTAGTGTTTTTATACTCGCTCCGAAACTTGGAGGCAGCTCAAAAAAGTAGTAAAACTACGTTAAATTGAAAAAATTCTCTTATATACTATGCTCTATAATTATTATATTACAATACAAATTCTAAACGTACAATGACATGAGTTTTTCGTCATCGCAACTCCCAAATATTTTGAAGGGGTCAAGTTATGACTTCCATGTTTATTCCTGGTTCAAACTTCAGAGTTACATTTCTGCACGTTCACAGAAATGTTTAAATGTTTTACAAACTTCTCGCTAAGTAGTCTACTAATACACATCTTCCTTTCCTTCTATGCAAATCTTTTAATAACTTCATTAGAAGCAATTCTTTCGGACTTATAATACCTTGCCTTGTACATAAATAGTTAGAATGGCAACGCTTTTGAATAGACATAATTAGCGGACCCAGGAAAAACACATGTTGCTTTTTTAAATTCAAGCACGCCAGCTTAAAGAAAAAAAGTGATTTCATATACAAAAAGCACGAGAGATATAAATATGAGATAAGATGTTTTGATAGGTCAAGGTCAACTTGACCTGATTGTAGGACTGATTGAACTGTGTTCCTGTAATTAAAAGAATTCTCGATAGTCTGTTTTTATTTAAAATCAGTTGTGCAAGAACAAACGTTTAAGGCATTCGAGAAGTCGCTCACTTGAATATGTCAACAGAAATAAAACGAATATTTATTAGTTTTAGTATCAGGTTAGCTTGTTGGGATATTAATTAAAAGACGGAGCCCATTATTTTTTTAGCTCAAGTTTACTTCTGTTTAGTAGTTGGTGTTTGCAAAATAGTTGGTACAATTTATGTAGCTCTAATTAGTTTGGATTATTCGCTCTGGGACAACACTGCATGAAACACTGAAATTAACTCGTCTTAATCTAAGTTTGTTCTGTGTCAGACCTGTAGTTTAAACCTTTAGCTTAGTTTTGAATTCATTCACTAATAATTGAATCAATAATCTTTATCACCGACCCTTTACATTGATACGTTTTCAAAATAATACCGACAGTTCACCGAAGTGATAAGTTATTGTAGTCTGAAGTAAAGTAAACCACTTCATATTTATGGTCAGATCAAAAAATATCAAGGAATCTTGTCATAATTGTATGGAATAAACCAGGCGTAAATTCATTAATAATATTAGATGTTGATACTACACTCACATTATCCCGTAAAGTGATTTATAATAATTATAATATTTATTATACTATATCCACGCCCGATGTACCTAATTATTCTATAGTTTATGGATATATACTCGTAAAGAAGTCAAATTACAAAAACTGGGTTGTTAATTCTTAAAAAAAATGGTGAATAATGTATGGGAATGGGAACATTGGAAAGTGATTTAAAATTGATTACAAAATAATGTGATCCTTCGACTTGTGATGATGCATGATGGTTAAGCGGATATGGAATTCAATTTCCTCGACTGTTGTTTCTTATGACTACAAGTACGAATTGTTCATGGCGATTAAGATTGCAATAAAAGTTTAAATATATCAGCATTTTATTCAAAAGTAAAAACGCTATATAAACACAGTTTAATGTTATTTCTCATAAATCATATTTTAACTCTTCTTGAATTTTTATGAAAGCTGAACCGCTTAAGATGATTGAGACGTCCCCTGCTGGTTTATCCCGTTCCGTTCTCTCATTCGACTAAACGGGAGAAAAAAAATATCGGATTCTTAATAACGTTGAAAGGATAATTGTTTACATGTTTGTGTGTTTGTTGATTTAACACGAACTAAAGCCAAAACCACTAATGCCAGAGACAAAACTTATACGGTATGCATCTGACAACGGGTAGGCATGACCTGTAAACGAGTACCTTGCAGTTGATCAACAAAATTCGTGTTTTTCGGTTTTCCTTACGGAGTACTGATTCGATAGTACAACTTGAAAATTTCGAGCCGAGTCTAGTCTTGGTTACAGGGAAACATTTCCTGTCTCGAGATTTTCGAGAAAGAGCTTATAAGAGTTTATTTTAAATTACCTTTAATCTTCGTCGTGTCACCATGAATCGGCAGATGTGACGTTAGACGCTTTCGGACTCGAATAAAACCTGTTAGGTAAGTATGTGAACAACAGAATTAGTAATATCATTACATTTGTAGGGTTAGCAGTTAGTTTGAGTAATTTTACCACAAAATAAAAGAATAAAGCACACAGTCCATGTCAAGAACATTACCATGAGGTATGTGACATCATGAAGTCCTCTTTCCTCAGAGTATAACTATAATGATTAATAAAATACATCAACGCTGAAAGTGTATTATGCAAGATGATCAGCCGTACTCTACTTTAGCATGGTGTACACGACTCTTGTCAAGCCTCTGAAGTTGCTTCGTTTTCTAATTTTGATCTTTCTTTTGTTGTTTTGTTCAAATATAATTTTGACATCCTTTGGAATTGGAATATTGGAAAACTATACAGTTTTAAAACAAACCAATAAAAAATTAAAGCAACGTACCACAAAGTGCCCAGTGACCATACCAAAACTGTCAAAGTCTCCCAAGCCAACTTTAAAATGGAAGAGTCCAGTACCATAGCAAGTAATTCGGAGATTGTCCGCATCGTAATATCGGTTCCCTTGATTTAGATCCCGGTCGCCATTGATTTCTTTTAAATACGCGTCGTCATCACCTGAAAAATAAAAAAATGCATCCAATAAAATAACAACACAATAAATCTCAAACAATCTAGACGGATTAGTCCATGCTATAGACATTCAGCTAAAATAAAAATAGTTGAAAACTAAGAAGAAGTCGCGCGTAATGAATTGAAACGTGTACGACACGAAGCGTAATTGTCCAACACTTTTAATATTCAACTCCCGCTCCATGGAGAACGAGTTGTGAAAAGTAAGTTATCAACGATATCGGGACGAGCCAAGGACGCTAATTACATATGCGAAATGTTAAAACCAACTAATGCAACTAGTTCACTTGGAGGCGCAATTGAACAAAACGTTTGATTTTCAATTCCTGCTCCACGTAGAACCGGATATCGGAAGTTGGTTATCAAGGACGTCGTGAAGAGCCAAGGACCCTAAGATTACATATGCCAAATTTTAAGACAATTCGTCAACTACTGAAACTAGTACAATCGGAAGCGTAATTGAACATAACGTTAGATAATATAACTCTTGCTTCATGAAGAACCGGATGTCTGTATGTAATTAATATATGTCGTTACAAACATTGTTTGGTCTTATAAATTTGTTCTGTTCATCAGGATAATTTTAAACGCTTCTTAACACTTCAGCTACAGACATACTGTTTCCGATTGCATATGTTCGCGTATCGTTTGTCCTAATAGTCAAATAATTAAAATAGTCGTTTTATTGCTTCTATCTTCTTCTATTGCTGGCCACGGCATGCGTCAACGCTTCGTCAAAAGTTGACTCAAAAGCTTTTGTTTACTGTTCCCATCGCAGCCCGCCTTGAATATTCTTGTTGTTGGGCACCATTTTTGCCATGACGATTCATGCTCGATCTTTTTCCGAAAAGTACACTGAGTCTATCATGTTGCTCTCGTTGACCTTGATTTGAAACGTTTCCCGACTGCTTCTTTGTTTTAATGTTTTACATATCTCCTTCAGCACGTTCC
>JAQFYE010000707.1:0-30812 GCA_034694305.1 Protaphorura glebata | reverse complement strand
ACCTACTCTTACGCTCCATTAGGTTTTACACGTTCATTACATACTAGTAAGAGTAGACCTTATAACAAACGTTACATAGCTATCAAGAATTCAGCCAATTCCATCCAGAAACAATTTTCCATAAAGTTCAGCCAGTCTCCTTTCCGTTTTTTCGAAAACTTTTCCAAATCCAAGAACTGATTCTTTATGAGTGATCAGGTAGAGGTTTCACCCTTGAAAGGAGTTTCAGAAAACCTCAGATAAGTACCCTTAGGAATTCTTATGATTCACTAAAATGCACAAAATGTACACTGCCCGCATCGGATTTTGAGGTAGAATATTGCCCGTTGGATTTTCTATAAGTTCAAACCTCTGTTCTATTGTACTCCTAGTTGGGCCACAGGAGCGTAAAACTTTATTTGAAACTTTGAGAAAACCAATGTGGAATAACGACAGAAGGAACATAAATTATTGCTCTCACGCCCTATTATTTTGGTATGCCGATTCTCACAACTCTCTCCATAATTTTACGATCTCAGTGTATATCTGAAAATCCTATTTTTTTTAGAATTATTATGACACAAAAGAAATACAAAACAGAGTTCATGTTCGGGTGTCCTTCTAATAAATCGTGTCGCCACAGTCGTGACTCAAACAAATACGTACACACACGCAAAATACATACAAATTGCCAGTTTTTTCTGTTAAAATTTCAAGCACGTCGAGTCGAATTATTTTATCTTTATCCTTATTGTAATTGTAATTGTAATGAGTGTTTCTTCCACGTGTGTATTGAATGACTTGCTTAGTTGATTGATACAAAGAAATCCAAAAAAGTTGGTCGTGGGCAGATATTACGGAGTTGATCTTGTTTTTCATTGTTTTTCTATTCTCGGAAAATCCAATGATAAAGTACTTTTTTTTTTTTGCAAAATCACTGTCCTTCTTCGAGGACATTTACAGTGCATTTGAGGAAACATTTGCTAACAAATTTCTGTTAGGTTTGTTTCCTAATCAAATAAAAGCAGCATACTCAGGCTTACTTCAAGTTAATTCGAGATCTCCATTCTTAAGTTGATCGTTATATCATACACTGACACACTACACCAGTTTGGGCTTGTCATTTATTAGTGGAAATTCAGGAAGATGTCAAAGGTTAATTTTAATTTTAATTTTACCAACCAGAGTACAATAAAAACTTGTTCCTGAGACCCCAAGCGGTCCTAGCCAAACCCGGCTGGGACAGCCGGATTTGTGTCTCTTAAATTGTGTGCTAATATGATGTCCAGATTAAATCAAGAAGATAACATGTTTGCCACCAGAAATCTGCCTCGGGAACAGGTTTTACTATCTAATAACGGTGTCCGCAGATATAGTCGGTATTATTTTCATTTTCAGTTGTCAAATTCAATCGTTTTTGTGATGACAATAATTATTGTCTTGATGACATTGCTGACTTTGACTACAGCACAATTCTTCCCTGGTTCGAACGATGGTCCTCCGTTTGGATCCTTCATTAACGCACACGGTCCTGCTCCGGTTCGTCTGAATCGTCCACCAGGTACTGGATTTTCACCAGGAATTCAGACTTTCCCTGCTCGGAATGTTGGAAATCAATGAATTCTGGCAATTTCTATTTGAGAAAAGTGATTTGTTCAAAGTATTACAATAATTTGTTTCTATATGTGATCTTTATTAATTCAATAAAACATTCTCAACAGTCAGATTTTTGTTATGTGCAGTGATTATAATTTTTGGCAACATCATCCTTATTGGATTAACTTTGTAAGAATGTGCGAACACATGCGAGTATAATTATTTGGTATTCAAATCATAATAATCCAATATATTTGTTTAAAAAATAACTGAAGGATGGAATTATGGCAATAAAATGTATATTCGTTAGAACGAAAGAATCAGAGAAAAACTAACCATTGTTTCGCGAATTTGGTTGTTGTTGTACGTAATTCAATTTCACGTTACCAGATCCCAGATCCGATGCTGGCTTTATTGCTTGGGCAGACTTTATCGACAATATAATTTCATATATTACCAGTCATGCATAAGCAATCGAAGCATTTATATATAAAAGTTTAAGAATTTCAGATAAAAAGAATGAAAGTAGATAAAGTAGTTGGATAATTTCCAAATATTGCTATAATTTGTGAAATTATATATACAAAAGGTAAGTTTGGGAACCCATTTACGATAAGAATTGGGTGGCATAATTGTGGCATTCATAAAATGCATCCATTAATCGAAAATGGGGGCTGTAGTGGTGGATAAGGCAAAGTCAAACATTATCTCCTATCACTTATTTTTATATTGTCGTATCTGTTCAAAACTGTAATAACAGTTTCGTTTTCATGTTCATCGTTGTCTCACATTCAATTCAAGACGCGTAATTCGGTACTTAACACAAAGAACCTCAGGTTTTGAGTGATAATGCACCACCACCAAGAAATAACTACGTTAATAATTATTGGCTGCACTACTCCTTAAGTTCACCACTGACCGTACAACGAATATTTTGTTTTAAAATTCGAGAAATAATTTTCTTCGAAACACTATTGCCCCCAGTTTCGTTTCACGAAGCTTCAGTGAAAATTTTAGAAGAATCCATTTGATGATGACGAAGATAAATCGGCCCGTGTCGAATAGTCTCATTAGAGTCCCCTTGTTATGGGCATGGACAGTAAATCGAGACTTATCGACACGGGTCGATTTATCTTTGACATCCTCAAATGGATTCTTCTAAAATTTTCACTGAAGCTTTTTGAAAAGAAACCGGTGGCAATAGTGTTTCATTTTCTTCGAAAAAATAATTTGTTGAATTTTAAAACAAAATATTTGTTTGTACGGTTAGTGGTGAACTCAAGTTCCAAAGCGTGCACCACTGGGCACGGAACTTCACAAATGTGAATATTCATGTCTAGCCGATCATTAAAGAGTAGTTATTGGATCCCCACCAAAGCCAAGCTTACAAATCTGCAAATAATATTTCTACACGGAACGGACAAACAAATTTGTCTTGCCATCAGCTCATACCGACTTATCTACTGATAAGATTTCAAAGAGGTGACTAGTATTCCATATGGTATAGGTATAGGGTATTAGCTTTAAATTCAAGCGAAGAAAAACCTCTTTGAATCAAAAATCTTAGCGTCATTCATCGTCTGCACGAAGGATCGAACCCTTGCCCTCGTCTCACCGTAGTCAATGGGCCTGAAAAGCAATCCGGATTTCAATGATTTTGAAAGCAATTTCCCCGGCAAATTCGAAATCTTCGACACGCACATAGAAATGGAATTTGCGGTTTAGCGACTCGACTCTTATATCAAAGCAAGCAAGGAGGCAGTTTATTCCAATTTTTCGTAATTTCGAACTTTGCAAAATAAAATTACGAAAACGCAAAAACTGTCTTCAAGAGAACTCCAAAAAGGTAGACCAGAAAGAAGCGGACTTCGCCTTCAAAGGCCAGCTTACATCTACGTGATTATATGATTCTGTATTGGATCACAACCTAAGGTATTTTTTTTCATTAAAAAACTGAAATAAACTTTAAAACATTATATAAATAGCGTGTATCAGGTCAGTCTTCAGTTTTTTTTAAGTGTCAATAGTCTGTCAAAAAGATCACAAAAATTATCAACTGAAAACAAAGATCGGATTTGAAATTCTATTTCTATTCAATGTGTCATTGGTCATTGACTGGATTAAGTTGCAAGTGACAGTAAAGTGCAAGCCTAAAGAGCACATTCAATTTTTTTTTGCAGTTTTAGTTTTAATTGAATTTAGGACAAAATCCAGATAAATACTTTAAATTTCGTTTGATTTTTTCTGACAAAACATGACAAAATATTTAACGATATTATGCGATTCAATTTCCTATTTTTGTATTGCAGGAACCAAAAGTCGAAGGTGGTTTAACCTTCCCATATTGCCGCTGCACAATGAATCCATTTACTCTCGTGCGATCATTATGGGAAAATTTTGAAGGAATCGTATCATATGTTTTTATGCTAAGCTCGTCCTTAATCGCCATCGGTGTTTCTCTTTTCATATTGCTATTCAGAACGACACTTGCGAAGCTCATGAACATAGATTCAAATGCGACCGAAGATCAACAATTAAAAATTAGCAGTGGAAGGAGTGTTAAAATATACTTTGCTACACAGACTGGAACGGCTAAGGTAAATCGTTCCTATTCTTTGTATCTCATTTTGTCAGTCGAAGTTTTATAAATAATATTCAAATTTTATTTCGTAGTTATTCGCTGAGCAACTTCGTCATGAAATTCTTACGAAAATAAAGGAAGATATTCAACCAGAAATTGTGTGCCTGTCAGGAGTCGAGGTGGAAACGCTTGTCGATTTACAGAAATCCTACAGCGGAGAATCCACGTCTTGTGTGTTCATTGTAGCCACTTATCAGGATGGGAAACCTCCAGAGAGTGCTGCCTGGTTTTGCAAATCTCTTAATGAACACGCAAACGATTTCAGAGTTTCAAAATCACATTTGGAAAATATCAAGTTTAGCGTATTCGGGCTTGGCAACTCGGTCTACGAAGAGAACTACAACAAGGTAAGGAGCACATTAAAAGGCGCGCTAGGGTTACTTTGTAAAATAACATCAATTAATAATCAAATGTTTTTCCCATTGTATAGACAGCCGTTGAAATAAACGAGAATCTGCTAAAATTAGGGGCTGTGCGAAATTTTCCAATTGGATTCGCAAATGAAAATACTATGGTGTCTAAAGGCGGAGGTTCCTTCGCTGATTTTGATGACTGGAAAAATCACTACATTCATTACCTCATCACGGGGAAGATCCTGAAGAATTTTGATCTGAACACGCCCTCGGGAAATAATGAAGATTTGGTCGAGTCATCATCCGAAGATGAAGAAGAGGAAATTTTGACTCCGAAAACAGGCACAAAAGGTCTTCCCGAAAAGACTGCTAGTTCTAGATCCCAACCCCAAAACGGTTTAGTTGATCTTGAAGACCTTGGAATTGTGATGAATAATGTCAAAAAGAAAATGAAAGAAAATGGGAATGGAGAATTAAAGGAAATGGTGACACCAGAGCTCAGACAGGCATTGACTAAACAGGGCTACAAGTTAATTGGTAGTCATAGTGGAGTCAAGTTATGCCGATGGACAAAGGTAATTCAATACGGATTTGGACTTGATTTATAACAAAATGAGGTTAGCGGGTTGGTGGTGATTGAATCCGTCTCATTCCTCTCGAAATCATATACATTATCTTTTTCGCTATTCCAATACTTTCATTTGACCCATATGGTACAGGTACAAAAATGCAGTCCTATGATTTCGCAGCGAAGAAAGAGTCATATTTTAAAAAAAAACTTTCACGTTAGACTTAATTAAATCGTTTATTCAATTGCCGATTTGTCTGATTAGCTTGAAATAGACACAAGAATCAATAACATTAAGGCGTAAAGACGGCATTGATTACATACAAGTTGTGGCTGACTCTTGGTGTAAGCACTAATGCACTTTTCAATTATTTATTTTCAAGTCAATGTTGAGAGGTCGAGGTGGTTGTTACAAGCACACATTTTATGGAATACAAAGTCATCAATGCATGGAAGCAACTCCAAGTTTAGCATGTGCCAATAAATGTGTCTTTTGCTGGAGACATCATTCAAATCCGGTCGGAACCGAGTGGAAATGGAAAATGGACCAAGCAGAAGAAATCCTTGACGGAGCCTTGAAAAGCCACTACAAAATGATAAACGAGTTTAAAGGTGTACCGGGAGTTAGACAAGACAGAATTGAAGAAGGTCTTCATGCCAGACATTGTGCTCTGTCTCTTGTCGGTGAACCAATTATGTATCCCCAGATTTCTAAATTTGTTCGACTTTTGCATGACAAGCAAATCTCTTCCTTCTTGGTTACGAATGCACAGTTTCCAGATGCTATAAGGTATGTTAAAGAACGCATCAAAATAGTTTTCTTGATCGAGAATTTGAATAATTTTTTTATTATTATTCTAGGGACCTGTCTCCAGTTACTCAACTATATGTTAGCGTTGATGCCGCAACGAAAGATAGCTTGAAGAAAATTGACCGTCCTTTGTTTCGTGATTTCTGGGAAAGATTCTTGGATAGTTTGAGAGCATTGAAAGAAAAGGTAAGCACTTAATATTAGAATTATCGAATTTCAGCTCAGCGGTCGATACTTTACTTTACTCTGACTTATTCATGAATTCTGACAAGGGTCAACGGACTGTTTATCGACTGACTCTTGTGAAAGATTACAATGTAGCGGAGCTTGAAAACTATGCAAAATTGGTGGAACTCGGATCACCGGACTTCATTGAAATTAAAGTAAGTCGCCAGTCGTATTACGACATTTGTCGGCAGAAATATTATTTAAATTGGAAATTAAGAATTGGAATTAATCGGAGAATCACTTGAAATAACAAGGGAAGTATCATTTGAGTTTCTAATAGTAATTGTTAATTTCTAAATTTAGGGTGTGACCTACTGCGGATCTTCTAAAGCAAGCACTCTTACAATGGAGAATGTGCCCTGGCATGAAGAAGTCGTTACATTTACACAAAAACTGACGAGCTACCTTACAGATTATGAGTTGGCTTGCGAACATGAGCACTCTAACTGCATTCTAGTAGCCAATAAAAGGGTATGGTGTTATTTTTAGTTTTTGAAAATTAACGTATTAATAACATTTCTAACCAGGTTTAATTTTTCAATTTTTTTGACCAGTTCAAAGTTAATGGCGAATGGCACACTTGGATCGACTACGCTAAATTTCATGAACTAGTTCAAAAATACTACGAAAACGGAGAAACAGCTGGTGCCTTCACAGCTTTGGTAAGGAGTCCTACTTCAAAGTTCACACCTTGTATTGTATTGCTGTTTTTTAATGAAATATTTTTTATGACTCAACAATACAGAAAATGTATCGCAATTAAAAAAAAGTATTATGTTTTACTCAGGATTACATGACAAAAACTCCGGCTTGGGCTTGCTATGGAGGAACTGAGCTAGGGTTTGATCCTGAAGAGGTCCGATGGAAGCGAAAAGGGAATAAAGACATATCAGGATGCTAATTCTTTATTTATCTTAGTTTCGTTATCAAATATGCAGAAGTTTCATTCGTTCTTTGTATATCTCATACCTGCATTAGTTTTTAAGCCTATCTTGTTAAATAAAAATATACAACATGTTTGACCACAGACCTGCATCCATATTCCATTTCTCTGACAATTATACATATAATATTATAACTTATTATATTATACTGACTTTTCACGAGGTCAACCTGAATCATTACAATATTTCATACTTCAGATGATCTGCCAGTATCATAGAAAAATTCGAAAACAGCACGGTTTTTGACGCTTTAAATTTTCGTAACACATAAATTGAAATGCTAGGTTTTGTATTCAACTAATTTGATTTTAATGGCATTTAATCTGGATAGAGTTAAATTGTTGGAATGTGAAATTTTTCTTTGTCGAATGTTACTCAGTGTAAGGCAGCTCATCATTTCGCCTTCACTGCGGAAGGTTCGATTCTATCGGACTGTCAAGGTGTGGAGGTTGCTTTGACGTTTCTCACCACTGGAGTTCCTACTACTAGGGATACTTTATCTCTACGCCTCTACCTAGTTAGGCTAAATGGAAAGTCGGCTTTCAATGTTTATTTAAAACTACGTGACGATGTTTGAGGATGGCTTCAGGCGATTATCACTCAATTATTGAATGATTTTTTATAACTTTTATCTTGCATAATATCAAGAAAAAAAGGTGGACAAAATTGTGAAACACGATCATGACCTTTGACCAGAACATCACACCGATTGTATGAAAATGACCTTGTCCTTGTTCTTACTAAACTTCGCGAAACCCATGCCTATAGTGCATGACTTCTCGGCGGCGAATATGAAATTCTGTCCTTTCCAGATTTCGCGTTCAGGGAAACCGGACGTTCTAATTCTTTCAATTAGCGAATTCTGTTTTTTATTTTGAAAATCGTTAAATTTGAAGTGTCTATGGTCCGTGAAACGATGGCCGCTTTGGAGCCCGACTGCGCCAAGTTGATTAAAGAAACTTTTCCAAGAATCAACGAAGACATTTTCTCGTATATCGAAGGTAAGAATATGTCAAAAATAAATGTATGTCATACGTGTGAAAGTGAAAGTTGTGAAAGTCTATCATCAGTAACAATAATTTGACAGAGTGCACTGTTTATTTTATTTAGGCATTTTAACAGTGAGCAGAGATGACTTTGAGAGCTCCGATGAAATTTTTTCTGAATTGGGGGAACTCCTCTTGGAGATTTCATCGGAAGGCACCACGTCAGAGGAAGTCATGTAAGTCGAAGTGTCCAATGTCAAATTTTCTAAACATGTTTTATTTTCGACCGGTACTATTTTAAATTTCCAAAAAATACTCATGCTCAGCGTGCCTTCCCGGAATGCGAATTAATGGGACTACAGTAAAAACCCCGTTACTATAACGTGAAATGTATCACTAATATTGAACACTTTCGTTATAACGACTTGTATGAAATAGGAAGAGCCACTGGTAAGCATATTATGTTCCATCATCATTTCAGCAAACTTTCATGTTAAAGATATGGGTTATAACGTGCTCTGGAGTCGAGAATCTTGATATACGATATGACGTAATTATTTCTTGTGTTAGAATGACTAATGACTGTTCACTTTAGTTTTAAAGCCTGAAATAAAATAAGAGTTGAAATAAATACTTTAGCGAATTTCACATTTCTTCCAGGGACTGTTGCCAGCAAATCTGGGACATGCTTGGAATGGGAAAGAACGGTTCCAGACACGGAATTCGTGCATTAAGTGTCCCGATGCAAATGAGCACTCTTGGTGGAACTGATTCTGGAGTTGATACGGCAACTTCTTGGCTCAACGGAATAAAAGACGATACCCTTCGAGGAGTTGACCATAAGAAGCTGGAGAAAGCAGAGGCAAAATTAGTTCGCAAACAGGACAGAAGACAACTGGACAGCTTGAAACCAGCAGTACCGTACAACATGAACCAAGAGTGTCAGGCGAGCGCGGCTCAGGTGAATTAACAGTTTTAACCTCCGGAAGTTAATTGTAGAAGACAAGTACTAATTTTCTGTTTCACGAATGATAGGTGATTTCGAAGAAGGAAAGCAAGATGGAGAGTAGAGGTCAGGTCGCCGGGAGAACTCAGGATATTAAAATTGAGAACTTTGATGTTGCATTTGGTGAAAAGTAGGAGCTTCCAAAATTAATTATGTGTTTACAATTTTACGTATTTCTAATATTATTTAAAAATATTTCTTCTTTAGGGTTTTGATTAAAGGTGCAAGTGTTTCCCTTGCATTCGGCAGACGTTATGGTCTTGTCGGAAAAAATGGATTGGGAAAAACTACACTACTTAAAATGATAGCAATGTAAGTTACGCGCTCTTTAAAATTATTGAGCACCGGCAAATTTCTATGCGGAGAGATTACAATACTGAAATATTGAATTAGGGGGCAGTTGAAAATTCCAACTGGAATATCCGTGTTGCATGTTGAACAAGAAGTCACTGGTGATGAAACACAGGCCATTGAGTCTGTCCTTGAGGCTGACACAGTTCGTTATCAGTTATTAGCGGAAGAAAAACAGCTCATGGCATTAAACTCAGCGGAAGCGACGCAAAAGTTATCTGAGGTATACGCTCAGCTGTCTGCCATTGAAGCAGATAAGGCCCCAGCGATTGCATCGGTTATTTTGGCCGGCCTAGGTTTCTCCGCAGAAGGGCAGAAAAGGGCTACGAAGACATTCAGTGGTGGTTGGAGGATGCGTTTAGCGTTAGCACGAGCTCTGTTTGCCAAGTATGTTTAAAATATTCTCGTGCTATTTTCTATATTGTGCGCTATTTTTGTAATTTGTAATTTTTGCTTTCCAGGCCTGATTTACTACTACTCGATGAACCTACAAACATGTTAGATTTAAAAGCCATTATTTGGCTGGAGCATTATTTGCAAACATGGGCTACGACTATTCTTGTTGTTTCTCACGATCGTCACTTTTTGGATGAAGTGTCAACTGATGTTTTGCATTTACACTCGCAAGTTATTGACCATTACAGAGGAAATTATGAAAACTTTGTAAAAACGAGGACTGAGCGACAAAAGAATCAACAGAGGGAATGGGAGGCTCAACAACAACTCAGATCTCATACCCAAGAATTTATCGATAAGTTCCGCTACAATGCTAAGAGGGCTTCTCTAGTTCAGAGTAAAATTAAGATGTTGGAACGACTTCCTGAATTGAAGCCAGTGGAGAAAGAAAGTGATGTAATTCTAAGGTTCCCTGAAGTGGCCGCTCTCAATCCACCAGTTCTTCAATTGGACGAATTAGTATTTGGTTACACAAAAGAAAACATCGTCCTCAACAAGGTAGCTTGATTGATATATTTTTGGAAAAGAAAAGGGAAATTTGATTAGGATTTATAGCCAAGCGCAATTTTTATAATCATATTTTATATTTCTCAGATTTCCTTGAGTGCTAGCAGTGAGTCAAGAATTTGTGTAAGTTTTATTCAATTATTTGTTCGTTCTTACCCTGAACCGAATTAAATTGGGTTATGTTCTACAAATTAGAATTAAGTTTGATATTAACATGAAACATTCTACTACAGAATTACGAATAAGGTAGAAACGTTTAAAATTAAATGTGGAATGCAAACGGGAGTAAATTGACCTCATCGCGATGAAGTAAACCGAAACATTTACCGTTTCTCTTGTGGCATTCACCACATTCGTTCTTTAAACACAAAAGTGGCTGTTGACTTAGCCCAAAATCAATTGCTCTTTTTAAATCTTCTTCATCGAGTATCTGCCAATTTACAAGTTCTCCCCTCTTATTAATTGTTTGATATTTTGATGAATTTGGACGATAAGTTTTTAGGACGGTTGAGTAAAAGCCAATTATCTGTACAGGAAATAGGAAAGGTGGAAAGGATTAGGAGAGAAAACTGATTGATACACAGGGCTTGCTTTGCTAACCTAGCTTTTAAAATGAATGCAAATTCAACTAGAACTGCAGTTTACCTGAAAAATGGACTCCTGTTCCTCGGATGCAGCTAAGGATTCCACCTTAATGGCAATTTTTAGCAACATTTTTATCGCCCCGGACATCGCATTTCGTGTTGCATCTCTTAATTCCGTTGCACACGTAAATTTTCGGCGATATTTTTCTATAGTGAATTCTAAGGATTGGATTCCGATGCGACTGAGAAATGAGTATGAATTCATTGTCAGTACGAATAAAATTGCATCGTTTTTTTTTTACGAATTGAAATTGAAATTCAGTTCTTACTTCGTGTAACGGATCCGTGTTTGGAACACTGCTTTTTCTCCTCTTTAGCGGAATTCGGAATTGGTGTTATTTCCATTTGCACTTCTTCTGATTCTGTTGGAATAACAACCTCTGCTGCCGATGCACTGGCAATTGGCGATGTAGAGCTAATTGTTGAATTTTTGGCCTTAACAAAGGCTTTTATTTCCAACTGACGACTCATTTCTGAAAAAAAGATGAAGTTTTAGCTTACCGTTGTTTACTTTGTATATTCTCGTAGGTTGTTGGAGAAAACGGAGCGGGCAAGACGACACTTCTAAAACTAGTTCTTGGCGAACTTCAACCATTTTCTGGTTTCATTCACGCACATCGAGGAATTCGCTTCGGTTACTTTTCGCAACATCACGTCGACCAGCTCACTATGGATATCACCCCTGTAGGACTACTACAACAAAGATTTCCAGGTAATGGCGAGGCGAGGTCTTTGTTTTTTCTACTAATCAATTCACGAGAACGCACTCAAAATATATAGTTGAAGTATGATTTAATCATCCTTCGGGTCCTGATAGACAAAAATTAATGATCGTCGATTTCAGTTTATATTTTAGAAGGCGATCTGTGTTCAGCTTAATGCTTCTAGTTTTAAGGGCAACCAAGAAGACCTGTTCTTCGTGCTAGCTGTGAATTTCAACTTTAACCGATTTTAACCATTTTCTCTTGAAATACAATGTAGGTGCGACGGTAGAGGATTATAGACGACAGCTTGGACGTTTCGGAGTGTCTGGAGAATTGGCACTTCAAAGTATTGCCAGCCTTTCCGGAGGCCAGAAATCTAGAGTGGCATTCACTGCTATGTGCTACCCAGGACCTAACTTCTTGGTTTTGGACGAACCCACGAATCACTTAGATGTAGAAACAATAGAAGCTCTCTCTATTGCGATACATAAATTTGGGGTGAGTTATTCGTAATTTATGTTGCTCCGACAAGTACTTCCAGGGCAAAATTTCAGAATTTTTATCAATAATTGATAAAAATTCTTCATAATGAACAATACAATTATTGTATTGTTGGAAACTATGAAAACACGGTGAAACTAGTCCCTGGCGGTTAGATAACGATGAAAAAGTAGGACATTGTGTGTGAGTTGAATATTGATAGTCGTTACACAAGGAATGAGATACAAGGGTAGGGTAGGGTTGTGCAGCTCACGATCTTGTCATTTCGAGGAAACGGTCTTATTGCCCAAGTGATCCTTGGGGCAGGTTTCACTGACAAATAACTGTCGTGTGGACTCGGATTGTTAATTATAGTGTAGTCTAAATACTTTGACTTAAATTATTATTTTAAAAATTTTAGGGTGGTGTGATCCTAGTTTCTCACGACGAGCGTCTGATCAGAAACGTCTGTAAAGAAGTATGGGTTTGTGGGGGTGGATCGGTGAAACGTATTGAAGGAGGATTTGACGAGTACAGAAAGGCTGTCGAGAAAGAACTGGAGTGTGTAGTTTACAAATGATACTAGCTATATTAGACCGAGCAATTGATTATTTACTTTATCGTAAACTTTTTAATTTCGTCAATAAATCATAGGTGGTGAAAAATTGAAATAAAATCACATTCGGATCAAGAGATTGTCTTTTATTAACTATTTGGAACCTTTTTAAAATTGACTATAGTATACAGGGTGTACAGAAACGATCGGAAAATCGGAACACCTCTAGAAATAGAGAGATGCGTTCATGTCAAGACTCTTGAATTTGTTATTGTGAAGTTCAAAATTTTTAAATTTTAGGTCGCGTTGATTTAGTTTTAGAATAGTGTGAACTGCGGTCCTCTCCAGAAAGTTATCCTTCAATTCCTGACGATTATTGACATATGACAAGTCCGTCAGCGAGCCAGGTCGGACTACTAAATTTGGTCAACATATAGCTGCCCTCCGGTCTTGTTCAATTTTCGGTACTTAAGAACAAACTAATAAGCCAAATGGAAAGCTCGGAAAAGGGAAAGTACTAGACAATTTTTGGCTACGAACAGCGAATGCCAATTAATGTTATTTGACCTGTTCAAATTTTTGCAGTTCGTTAATTTTTTTAGAAAAAAATCAAGTTTTTGACAAACTGCTGTTGACATTATTATATTACATGTTGAGCACTTGGATGGGAAGTGATTTTGTGAATGGCCCTCACGTGCACGTGCGATCGTACGTTCTCTCTCCGCGCGCACATGTTTCTCTCAAAATCATTCGCTCTCCAACTCAACTTAACTTCACAATTTTTCCTTCATATAATTTTACATCAAATTAAATTACATCAAAATCAAAAAAATACTTCTTTCGAGGAAGCCCTATTTGAAAATAATCTAGTCACCCCTTAGTAGTTCTTCGCTTGGAGTAAAATGGCCTCTTTGCTGAAGAAAGGAATGGAGTCATTAAAATCCAAGGAGTTTCGGGATTACCTCATGAGGTCAGTAAATCAGCTAATGATTTTTTTTTAAATAAATTGTAGGTTTCACAAACAGGAGGTTTAAGGTTGAAACCATCAGTTTAATTTACATATAACTTTTTGGATATTTTATATACGCAAATAATTGTAGAATGCAGGCGGCAAAGTTTTCGGCCAAACGATTGTGGTCGGCTGGTACAGGTGTTTACTACTTTTGAGGAGATACGACGTGTAGTGTATGTCGGTTCAATAAGTCATAATGTCAACCAGGCGGTGGTGCGAGTGCGAGCAGTTGTATCACTTTAGATAGGAGCTACTCGTAGAGTTTAGTATTTATAAAAGTTTTTATTACTTGGTCAGTATTTTCTGGACGAACTGTTGTAAACAAGAGAACCATTCATGTTTGATGACCAGAATGTAACAAATAAATTAATATAAGCCATTGTAATAGAAAATATAATAATAATAATAATATTCAACTGGCGAATAATTCACATTTATAATGTTAATGTCGTATCACATTAATATGCATGTTCTAATCCTCTGTTCAAAATACATTCTGACGTCACGTTACATTTGAAGAGGACTGATTATACCAAGAATTTGAATAAATCTGAGTCATATCGGATTTGGATTTTATAAATTGAATTTGTTTTAAATTATAATTAATGATCTAACAATTCGAACGTTAATTAGTTAGCTCTCTGTTTCTCCGTCTGTTTGTTTGCGACAGACTGTAATTGTGCAACATTACGTAAAACAACAGAATTGAAGTATGACAAGAACCACATTTAGCAATAGGCATTTCCTTTGGACAGTTCCGACGAATATTGACAATATTCGTGCATGCATAAAATATATTCGCGATTCGCGAATACAATTGATAGTATTGTGCCCCAAAGTACGTGTACAGAATTGTAATAATTGTGAATTTCATTTTCAATTTTAGGATCTGTACAGGAGACACACGGTTTTAGTTATATTTTCCTCGGCATATTTTTCTCGTAGCACTGACAATTGTTTCCGAGTATTTAGGAACGTAAGATCCATGTACAGGGCACAGGGCGTCCACGAAAAAGGGCACAGTTGTTTGACTGTATTTTGGCATAGTTATGAAAATTTACATGACAGGCAATGAGATCAAACCGCCCAGCCCAACAACGAAAAATACCCAAACAACTGTGCGCTTTTTCGTGGACACCCTGTATACAAGGTGTCCCACACAAAGCGCACCATTGTTTGACTATATTTTGGCGCAGTTACAAGAAATGTTACGGTCAGGTTGGAATTATTGATAAATTCTCAGAATTTATTTTATCAACGTAAACCATCAAAATAAATATCGTTCGGACAGTGGGACTTATCCGTAAACCTAATGTCCGGTTTAAGTTAATGAAGTTATTGTGTGGTCTAAGTTGATAAAATAAATTCTTACAATTTAACGATAATTCCAACCTGACCGTAACATAATTTCTTGTAACTGCGCCGGAATATAATCAAACAATGGTGCGCTTTCTCTGGGACACCCTGTTTATCTGTTTGGAAATGGTAAGATATAAATCGCTGCAATAATATGCAACAGTATGCACGCAGGAAAATTACAAGGAAGTCTATATAGTGCCTTACATATTTCAGAATATGAGAAACTACATATAAACTCATGCAATCTCACACAGTCATAATTAATTCAAGGTTAGCGGTCAAACTAACGTAAGAATGACTTGATATGTAGAAGGTAATTTGTATAGTGGGTGGTATTGTGGTATACAGCCATTGCCTCCTTTCGCTATGTTGGGGGTTCGATCCCGAAGTTAGACGTATGGACCTCTGCTTGTCTGCTCTAAAAAGATTTCTCTTCCACTCTTTACGTAAATATTTTCGTTGGCGAAGGTGAAACTGACGTCTGGTCTGGTGCCTATTGCTCTACGAAAAATGTCAGTTGATGGAAATATTTCTGTCATGTTAATAATGTACTAACCGAACCGATGGAGAAAATCCATGCACCATCGAAAATTCGAGGAATGAATCCCAAACCAGCAATGAAATATGAATAAAGTTAATTCCCTACCTTTTACAAAAATTCTCCAAATAAAGATAAACGAGACGTTCTCATTGCAATTCTAAAGTGAAATCAATTATAATTTGTTCTATATTCTGATGTTTTCAGCACACATTTCTGGGGGCCAGCTGCAAATTGGGGAATTCCAATCGCCGCCTTAGCTGACATAAATAAAGATCCTAAATTTATTAGTGGAAAAATGACATTCGGTAAGCCTTCATTCTGTAGTATAATGTTTATTCCATTCCACCAGGAAGTGAATTAATTTTAATTAGATTCTTTGCAATATTCTAGCACTTTGTTTATACTCTGCAATATTTATGCGATTTGCCTGGAAAGTGCAACCAAGGAATTTACTACTTTTGGGGTGTCACATTACGAATGAATGTGCTCAACTCACTCAAGGATTCCGTTTCGTACGACACGAGTACGGTGGAGGAAAAGAAAAGGAAAGTGTTGCCGGTTGAGGTTCAGATATAATTAGCCTCTAAACCCCAGAATCCGAATAAAACTCCCAAAGAAATAATTATCTAGTAGTCCCACTATTATATTGCCTTTTTAAATTCCAAAGCAAAGCATTTAGTATGATATTAGTGCGAGGACGCTGGCCATCCACCCTTCATCGTTATAAATATAATCGTTCAAGTAATTAATTCATCAATAAAATCCATTGAACTAGTGGAAATAGAAATTAAAATGAAAATGACATTATTTTTGAAGTATACCGAAGCAATCAGGACGAAAAGTGTTAGAAGCGACCATCGACTGGGTCAAAATATAAAATAACTTAACGACTAGTGTTCCTGATTATACGGTTTTGGCGGCTTAATTTCGCTCAAGATTGTACACAAAAACTTGAGCAACTTAGGTTATTCTATAATATCGAAAATAAAATTCACAAGCGGTGGAATCATGATGGATTCATATGGATTTAGTTTCTGAATTTATTTCATTCTCTGTTTGATGTGATTGAATAATTAGGATAATAATTTAGCTTCTCCGTTCACAATTATTATGAATTACGTACACTAACAAATGTACATCCTGGATATTATCTTGCCTTAAATTTTAATCTTTACTGGAGAAGTAACTTACGTTCGAAGAATCCGAATGACACTAACACGTTTTATTTCCATTCGTGTCTACGTATTAGCGTAATTTTATTTCCTGTGACTTTTTCAAAACTAGAATATTTTACTTGCAAGCATCATCTGACAAAGAATGATCATTTACTCGTGCTGAGTCGCTGAGCCACATCGTTCCAGTTGGCAATATTGAAAATATTCTTGACGTAGTCCGCCCTCACATTTTTATATCTTAAAATGTAGGATAGAATTAGTCAGTTTCGTCCTTAAATGATCGGCAAAAGTTTTAAGCGCTAATGACTTACTGAAGGTAATATGCGTGCTCCCAGACGTCAATACCGAAGAGGGGTACTAAACCTGTTGTAGCTTCCAATGGATCTTGATTCGCACAAGTGGCAATCTCGAGTGCTTTAGTGGTCTTGTTAAATCCAAGCCAACCCCAACCGCTCCCTTGAATTCCGACGGCGGCAGTGCTCAGGCGGGTCTTGAAATTGTCAAAAGAGCCGAAATCCTTCTTGATGGCTGCCAAGAGGTCTCCTGAAAATAATTTAAAATTTAAATTAATGAAAGCCGCCCCGATTTGGAATTATAAATGATAGAGATTGTCCAGATTAACTTCCCAAACAAGCGTACCGGATGGTTCTCCACCACCCTTTGGGGATAAGTTTTGCCAAAAAATCGAGTGATTGATGTGACCACCACCATTGAATTTGAGGGCAGACCCCAGACCAACTACAGCATTAACGTCTCCCTTGGCCGCTGCCTGCTGTAGTTTCTCCTCAGCCACATTTAAGTTGGCCACATACGTAGCATGACTAGAAGACGTTCATAACTATTACATTTTGAAAATAAGTTCATTTCGTTTTCTTCATAAGTGACTCACTGTTTAGAATGATGAATTTGCATAATGTCCGCAGAAATAGTAGGCTCCAAAGCGTTGTAGTCATACGGCAAGTCTGGAAGGGTGTGTTTAGCTTGAGAAAGCACACACATCGGTCGGAACCTGGAAAAAAGGTTAGACATAAATAAAAATCCTAAGAGTATCGAATGTCATAGAGAGGTCATTTCGTAGTCCCTAGCCCTAGTTACGCTTGTAAGGTGTCAAGTGTCCCAGACAGAAAGACGTCAGGAGCCTGATAATTTTAATGTATCCTCGTTCAGAGTACAATGTATGGTACCCCCTCAAATTGCATGGGTCAAAATCAATATTATGACATACTATGACAAAACTTGGAAAATTTGGTAACAAAACTATATATTTCCGAATTTGAGTTGCCCGAATCAGAACTGTCCCGTCATAACTAAATTGGGACATCTGGTCAGTTTCGATAATATGATTGAAGAGAAACAGGAAGGTCAAGGTTCAGCCATCGTCAGGAACCACGGAATTTCGTTTTTAATTGTGGTCAGGTCAGGTGTCAGGTTGGTCAAAACTTTCGCCCGAAAAATCGACGCATATATATTGACAATTCTCAACAATTTCGCAAGGAACGAGGTAAAGAAATGTGAAATTTCAGGTTATCCTGGAATTTAAGTTACAGAACTTATTGAAATACGAAAGGCAAATGCAGATCATTCAGGTCATCTCACACCTACGGGAATTCGAATAATTTAGCATTATTGTTACTTTGACTTACGATGTTCCACGCCTAAGAACTCCTCGGATCATGTTGAAAATGAGTTATTCCGAATTAATTAATGAAATTCTTCAGTTGAATACAGTACCGACTTTAGAAAGTACTTTGAAGTAGGTCTTGAATTGAATTATGTAATGCGAAGGAAGATAAGAAAAATTAAATGTTCCGCAGGTCAGGTTTCAACTGAAATTTGAACTTTGGACATTTTACCACCTTCAAGGACATTGTGAAGGTTGAACATGATCGTGTGGGGTAAATTGCATCGGGAAACCGAACAATTCAAAATTAATACTGAAGGTTTATCCAAACCGATGACATCGGCAGATTTTTAAAAAAAAATTATTTTGAGCGCGTTTTTGTCAAATCACGGTTGAAAAGTCTGTTTTTTCATGCCGATTCTTACTTAAGCGCTTGTCAGCGCCTCTACGCGCAACGGATTTTCAAGCGGAATAGCTTTTTGGATCCTTCATAAGATTTTCTACAAAAACAATTTGTCCCGCTCCCCCTGATTATTCTGGCCAGGGGGGGGGGGGGGCAAAGGTTACTTGCCACCCTGTACAATCAACCATGATCTAATGTTTCAACGCCGACTTGTTAGTTGACATTTTGACATGCCCTCTACAATAATGGATGTGTGAATGAATGTGCAAACCATTTCCTCAGCGAATGCTGTCAATTATAAATTAGAAGCCCCCGGAAAAATCGACCAAGCAGACTTTCGACACTTTCTCCAAAAAGATCAACGGAGAAAGTACAAGAAATTCTATTTGATCTAGTAAATCCTCATTTACAAACATGTCCCGAATAGTAACCCGGTCTCGAATAATAACCGGGTCAAAAGCTCCAACGAAGGAATACAAACCGGTCCCGAATACAAACCTGGTCTCAAATACTAACCGGGTATTTTTTGTCACATAAACCCAACCGTACTAAGCATAATTTAACTCATTTTGACGAATACACTGCGCTATCATCACATTCACACTACAACAAATGTCTATTTAACTATTATGTTGCCTGCTCGTTTACTGATTTATGAAAGCGGAAGTCCGATTGTTTGTTTGAATTCGGCCGTGTCTGAATTACAGCATGAAAGAATTATCGACGTATCAAATACCTATGATTGTAATAATGCGGAAAATGCTATGGGCAACCATATAAATTGTTGTCACTACACAAACATTAAATATCCACAAAATGTGTGGTTTCCAAGGAAACATTGAAAACTTTGAGTAACCACGATCCAGAGTTGTAATCTCCTCCGAAATCGCTTAATCATTTCATTACGTTTGAGCAATTTTTGGTTCGCACACTTTGAGTGAGATCTACGAGAGGCAATTCTTGCTAAAACAATTCCGAAGTTCAACTGCGATACTACAGATTTTTGGAAGGAAAGAACGAGAGAGAAAGCAAACTTTCTTTGCTTGTGAAGTAAGTTTAACATAATATGACCAATTCGTTGTTTCTTTGTCAAAAAAGTGACGCCTAAATTCGAACTGCCTTGATTTGTAGTAGTTCGTTTGGAACAATGGCTACGGATGCCAATATGAATGCGAATGATTACGGCTTCGATGATGACGATGACGACTACTACTCATGTTTGTCGGAAATGGCTCCCATCGCATCATCCGAAAATATATTTGGATTCAGAACGAATTTTGAATCGGGGCAATTCTTTGATTGCAAATTGGTCAATGCTAAGTTTGATCAGGACGAGAAACGTTTTTCTCAAGAATCCAATGTTTTGGGTGAGAAACTTTGATTATTCCCTTCAACTTTAATTTTAGGAATTTTCACAGTTCTTTGTTTTCTTTTCCACACTTTTGAAAGCAATTCTTGTTAGTTGTTAATACATCAGAAATGTAACTTTATGATTCAATATATTACATGGGTTTGTACTATAACTGATTTACGCATGAGTTCCTTAATGATTTTTTCTATTGGAACAATGATCGAAATCGTCTCTGGAAATTTTAGATTTTGTACATTGGATCACACTGGGTGGTTCAATTTTTTTAGAAATGCGTTAACTACATGTTAGTGGCAGAAACCTGGCTTTAAATTCAAGTTACTACAATGGTGTGCTGGAAAATTATGTCGCAGATTTAGAAAAAGGTGAGGTCCTATCTGTCCATCTTCTAGTTGATGAAGATAATACAGGACATGGAATGTATGTTGAGGACATACCATTGCCTTCAGAAAAAGAGAGCGCTGATGTTGACCTACTGACGCGCATTCGACGTAAATTTCAACTCCCTGTTCCTAGTGAAGAAATGGTACTCACCGGAGACGCCGAGGTCGAATTCGTTGGAATGCCTGGCCCTGAATGTACTGAAATTTCGGCTATTAACTTCGGTTATGTATCACCGACACCGTCACGTATTTCAAGCAGTGACAAAGACTTTCTCGTGACATGGAAATGTCAGAAATTCTTTGACAACATTGTGGAGTCCTTTGGTGAGGAGTCGGGTAAGAGTGTATTCACAATCTGGTTCGTATTCTGTAATCAATTCAAGCATTAGCTAATCGTGCATTTTTTAATCTTTCACGAACTAGATGATGAAAGAACTTCTGATTTTGACGAAACATTTCTTGAGGCAGCGACAAACCCAAAGGATATTTCGTCCAAATTCTGGCAGAATAATGGCACAAGTGCGCCCAACAATGAGCCACACTATATTCACTCTGAATTCGTGTCTGAAAATGGTGAGTTTGCATAATACTCATTGATATTCGAATCGATGAGTACACTATATATAACCGATTCTTCATCACTATTTTTCAGCCAAAGGAATCGTATCATCAGATTACGTTATTGCCGAGGACAATATTAGCAGCCCCTTACAGGAAATATGTTCCCAGCAGTGCAGGAAGGTACCAGTCGGCGCAGTCGATTTGACTCAAACACCTGCCGTCACCGACTTGGATCAATCATGTAATCATCATTTTATTAACCTTTCATTCATGTATGACTAGAACAAAAGACTAATTCATCACTAATTTTAATTTCCTTGTTTTCATGTTATCAGCAACTGAACTGACTGAAGTCAGGAAGAGCGAAGAAGACAAAGTTTCTCAGACTGTTGTGATTGGTAGATTCCTCGTCCGCACTGGTACTTCATTAATAAATCCGTATTTTTCATCTCTATCTTTTTTAACTGATTGACTTAACTGACTATGCTTTTGTATATAGTCTCGGAAAATGTCCTCTGCCAGCCCTTACAAAAGGAAGTAACGGTTTTGAAATCAGGGACATCTGACAATTCCGGACTTGACTATTTGCGGGACGATTCAGGAATTGATGCCCTGGACAAACCTCCAGTCAAACGAATCTCTGAGTCTGGAACAGGGAATGAGGACAACTCCTCAACTGAGAAGGCCACTAAAAAGAAAGGATTCTTCAGGGGCTTATTTTCTTGTGTTTGCCCCTGTACGAGGAAAAGGAATCCAAAGATGAAGACTTCGGACAAAGTGGACAAGAATATCACTTGCTCTGAAAATTTGGAGCTACTTATGCCCAAAGTATAATCTTCTCGGACTGGGTCTTGTTTTGCGTTTGAAGAAAGTACAGGGATGTATAGAAGTGGAATCGTGTCCCAATATAGCAAGACGGCCAGGGATAACGATGACGACACTTGAGTTATAAGATTAAAGATATAAATTTATACTGAAAGACATTATAATACAACAAATATAAAATACAATAAAGAAATAAAATAAAATTATAAATTGTTGTTACTAGTTGATTGTTCTCTGCTTTAACCAGTAGACACATATACATGTGACGTTAAAACCCTATGCATTTCAACTGTATTTTATTTAGCTTTTCAATTTTCACAGCGGGGACTGATGTAAGTTTTTTTGCGAAATTTTCGGTAATGGGCGAAAAAAGCAATTCATTTCTGTACGAATACATGTTTTGTCCAAACCCCACTCAGGCGATGCCAATGGATTAAGAAAATTAGTGGGTGTCGGTCAAGGTTCTGGTAAATCTGTTAGAATAAAGTATCTTGAATGACGGCCCATTCGATACTCTTAGTCGAATTTGCTTATAATTTACTCCAGTTAAAGAGTTACAGTTATTTGAAAACTCAAAACCATATTTTTGGAGGATTTTGTGCCAGTTACAAGACTTATTTCTCTTCATCATATTTCTAAGCATGCACAGAAATTTGGAGAGTTTTTTGCGTCGGGCCCTCTGTTTATATCAGAATTTTATTATTCAAAATACTTAATAGTTAATACTGAGAAATTCTGAAGTTGACCTCACCAGACCTTTCCTTTGTATGCATAGCAGGGAAGAATATCAACTCATAAAATTCAGGATCTCAACTAGCATATATAATCTAAATACCATTATCTTGAATTAATTTATTCAGGTCAAGATGTTATCTACCTGCCTAGTGCAGTGTTCAGTCTACGCGTATTCCCAATTACCTAATTAAACATTTCAGCCTGCTGTAAAATCGTCAAATATAAATGTCATTCTTGTTCAGTCAAACAGTACAATATTATGTATTTGCCCAAAGATGCGGATTATTGTTCTGTTCGGTCGAATCAGGTGGGCGAAACAATGGAAGGCAAATAGTTTTTCCGCGAGAAATTCTGCGAGAGTGGCGAACAAAATTCGGTCGTGTACTGCAGGGCAGGGGATTGTGAATTACAGGGATGAAAATAATACAACATTACGTAACGTGGGATGGGCCAAGGTAAAACCGGTCGTTTCAAACAGGTGGTCCGAAATTTCAGTGATCGCTAGGTCAGATTTCACTGTATTCGGTCGAATAAGAATACTCGACCGAATACCACTTATCGACTCATAACTGGCTGAGGCTCGAGACAACAATACAACGCCTGGATGGCGACAATGATGATGGATGGGATTTAAAGTAAGCAGAAGAGATTGAAATTAAAGTTAAAGAGAGATGATTCAATAGACAATTGCGGACTACACTGGGGAGAAGACCACACAGGAGCCGGCAAAATAAAGCTTTGAAGTGACCGAATTTTACCTCAACCCATCGTCGGCATCTTTATCTTGAGGATGAGGAAGAACACTTTTAGTCCGCAATAAACATCCACTTTTATGACTTGTCAGACTCAGACTCAAACCTCAAGTCCAGTCTTTCAATACATTCCATTCATCTTTGGATGAAGACTTCCTCAGAGTTAGGTCTGTCTGTCTAAGTCTATGCTGGGATAAATTCTGTGAACCTATGCCGTTGCGATTGCCTCAGGAAAATCTCTCAACACTTTAATTCTCATCCTTCAAAATGTTCATTAGGTATCCATCTCTTTCTTCTTTTCGAAACTCACCTGTACTGTATATTATGTTCTACTAATTATACAATTTCCGTTAAATCCTAATTCCAACACTAACTCGTTGGATCCGGTCGGTTCATTTTGTTCTGGGGAGAAAATGGACTCTACATGTTTTAATGGATTTTATGATTGTATCAAATGAGTGATTACAAATTGAAGGTAATATAATTGTGCCAGAAATCAACCCCCGTATTTTAATAAGTAGACGCGGTTTAGTATCACTTTATTGAACAGATTAACGACTTTTTCTTGCAGAATCGAAGTACATAATTTGAAACAAATATTTCAGTAAGAATATCTAACTGGGAGACCATTTTTCATGATCTCACATCAAGCTACACAAAACGTTCAGGACCAGTCAGTTCAAGTGTACTGGTCTACGGTCTCTACAGTTATGCGGGCACAAGTTTAATATCGGACTCGTTATTAGTAATTAGACCAAAACTTCAAGTGGTGATAATCGGACGCGATCTTTCCTAATTTCCCTTTAATGACGATTTCACATGGCAGATCCGCAAGTCTTATGCAATAAGTCCTGCCACGCGTATATTCCACACATTATTTGCATTTGGACGTGCAATTAGTATCCGGCATTAATTTACAGGTTGGCCAGTAATTCACAACTCACAATCCTATAATGTTGAGTTTCCATTGCAGGGTTGATTACTGAATATTTGCAGGCCACGAATTGTCATGTGGAATCGCCACTTTTAGGAAATATAGTTCAGTGATTATAAAAATGAAATCGTCATCTTATATTCCATAAAGTATCCGTGATGTTCCCTATCTCCAAAACGACTGATTCCTGGCATTCCAAATACCAAATTCCTCTTTCATTGAAAATGAAACACAGTGAGGGAAGATTGGTTGTCAAAATTGAATTCCTCAAACTAACTTTCATGCATAAATGGCCATTACCTGAATAGATAATTTATTTTAGTGCCGACAAAATTATCGGTTCATAGCCGCTAAAGGTTTCAGGATAGTCGTTTTGTGATGTCGTGAGTCACTACTGATTTCACAATCTTGGGATATACAATTCAGAATTAGAATCATTGCAGGTTTCGAAGATTAGTAGGACATTATTCAAAGTATTAATACAAAAGGTCGGTGGTCAACAATTTTTGTGAGTTAAATGTATTGACACATTAAAGATTGAAGAAAAGATTGATTTGTGTTTGTCGAATATAATATCTATGCATGAGTGTGAGGGGGAGGGTCGAAAAAAAATAGGGATGAACTGAAATTGAAATATTTTGATGAACCGGAGAGCAGGACATACCTGGGTTGGCTGACTGTGAGAATTTAGACTATTTGTGCTGAATTTTCACCCGAACGCTGTCTCTGATTCAAAAAAAAATAAAGTCACGGTCTTAACGGTTACACGTGCAAGCGAAAATTATGCGTACTGCGGTCTGTGGCTGTTAAAAACTTGTGTAAATGTATGTAATGTTAATGTTAGGGGTGTGGATGATGATGTACTAATAAGATGAAACAAAGTTTCTTGAGATGGTTGAAAACCGTAGAGCTGTCGTCGTTGGTCCCATAAACTGAGTGGGGGTGGGGCAAATGGACAGGTACTATTACACTGTGTCTTATTGAGAACTGAAAATGAAGAAATGACGGCACCAATTAAGGTGCTCAGGTAAACTTAAGTTAAGATCAACCCCATCACCACCACCAGGTGAGACTTGGTCCTCCTCATTAAACACCATTCTCCTTAATACTTACCAGTTCGTCGAATGACTCGGTCGGAAGTTCCTTATCTTGGTTAAATAATATAATATGCAATTTGGAATTTTTACGGCCAAAAAATCCGGTCTCATTCATACAAAACAAGCATATTAAACGAATTTTACCTCGTACTTCATGTGTAGCGGAAATCATTTAAAATCCTATTAAAAAGGAATTAAACATGCAGAAAAACGCTGTAAAGAAGAGTGGTGGGGGAAAACGAAGTAATAGCAATACTACAAGTAATACTCCCAGTAGTACCGCTGCTAGCAATTCCAGTCCTACCAGTAACATTTTAAGTGGAAGTAATAGTAATAGTGGTGGAGGAGTGTCCGGCAATTCGAATTCGAATTCAGGCTCCGGAAGTGTGAATAATCGTGGATATTCTTCAAATTGTTGTTTTGATACAAATGTTGGAGGTGGGAGTGGAACTCCGTCACCGAATGGACATTGTCTTCAACAACTTCACCCACCTGATCATTCAGCTCAGAGTCCTAATCATGGGTGTGGGGAGGGTCAAGGGTCATATGAAATGGGGTATGGGGTCGGAGGTCATGGACTCATTGGTCATTCACATCACGGAACTCTGATGCATGGAACTCCTTGGCCGTCACCATCAGGAAATTATGACATCACAAGTCATCATCCACATCATGGAATTGTCGTTGAGTCCTCCGCCATGTTGGCTGGTCATCATCACATTTCTGGTCAGCAATCATTCTCTAAAATCTAGCCGGAAATGTGAAGTTCTGAATAAGAGAGCGGTCATACGCCGTGCACGGTGGCGTAGACTTGATCTTGAAATTTTGGAATATAATTTCAAAATAAATAACTTTTCTAACAAGACAATATAATGTCAAATCGTCCCGAAATCTTCTAACCCGCCGACTAGTGTCCTTGTCTATAAAAACTGAGCACGGCCGATAAATTGGAGCATGTGAAGTGTGGCATGTCCAGATTGTTTCGAAAAATTTATGACAATAAACCAAATATTTTGCTTATTACTTGGCAATGAGACGGTCATGTTTGTGACTGTCACACTTGAAATGACTATTTTGTAGACTTTAGCTTGATCTAGGTTTAGAATTTACAACGAAAGGCAAGATAGAAAAAATTCCCCCCAAAGTGATATCATAATCCTGGTATGATATCGTAACTGGTCCGAATGAATTTAATTATCTGAAAATCTGTGGGCTGTAAGATCCGATAACTATGAAAATCTGAACGAGACTTATCAAAATATGTACATGTCATGTATTTCCGGTACGTACTATTCTGAACGAAAAAATTCAGAATAGATATGGAATTTGAGGAACGATTGTGCCTGGGATTGTCCGAGGATTAAAAAATCGAGAGACAGTAGGACGTACCGAAGTACATACGTCCTACTGTCTCTGTGCAGGTGCTGAGAAATTAGTAAATGAAACCAGCGTGAAATTTTTAAGCCGGGAAGAAATCGTAGGATGCAATGCGATGCAGTAACCCTTAAGGCTGTAACACTTGACACAACGCGACATGTGTCACGTATACATCTTGCACTTAAAAACATGTAAAAAACATGCATTTATAATGTGTCTAACATGAATCATTTGAGGTGAAATAAAAAGATATTTCCTGCACAAGTAATTATAGTCGTACTATAAAATCTCAAATGGAAATGTAAGGTTGGGAATGAAAATTCCAAAATTTCATTCTTTTTTAAACATTTCACTCGGATAGTAGTTCAAGCCTGGCCTTTTTGTCTTTCTCCATTGCGGTGGAGAAAGTGATTGGGTTCCGGAGAAACTCCCAAGTTTATATAATGGGTCTGGTCAGTGGTCATCCTAACAATTACTGAACTGCTGGCTTAATTTTCATTTATTTATAATCCATTTAGCCTTTATAATATAGCTTCTGAACAAAATTACAATAGTATTCAGAGATCGTTGGCGATTCTATTTACATATTTTGACTTTCTTTTACAATTTTGTAGAGCATTAAAAATATTGACGTTTTTGCCGAAACAAGCCGGAAAATTGGAACGACTAAAGTTTAGTCCTTGAATTAAATCTAATGTAATTTTTATTTAAAAGTCGTAACTTTCACAAATTTTTGGTTTCAGTAACTGCGGCGACATTTTTCTTACATTAGATGAACGTTAGTTTACTTAATAATTAAGTAAACTGTTATTGTGATTATTACATAATAATTGTCTCAGTGAGTTTGTAATAAGGAACAGATGGAGGTTAACTCCGCTAGTAAAGACTACTAGCAAGTGGGATCATCTTCCAACTTGAATTGTCTTAATCATAATTATTCTAGGAAATATGTTCTGAGCACATCACAAAAACTTTTTGCAAACTATTAAAGAGTAGTAGTAACAATAAAAAAAATTCAGTTTTTTCACGATTATATCCATAAAGCACATTTGTAAAAATAAAATAAAATAGTATAATATATTTTAAATCCTATAATATTCGACCGAATACAACGAGTATAAAAACCAACGCAGGGTATCTGGCTTCCAGGCTAGATGTGAATTGGCTCCGAAAGATTTCGCAATTCAATTATTAATTCGACTACAATTAATCTACAAATATCAGTTGAGAAATAGGAGTAATTTTTTAAATTATTCCTACCGTATACGTATTATACAACGTAAAATTAAAAAAGTCTATAAGCCGCTTGTACCCCCAATCACAATCTAATGCCAGACTTATAGTAAATCTTTATAACGAATCTCATAACACTCTTTACAATATCCCTTTATTCGGATGATGGTTAGATGTTACATATTTCTGCGTCCCGAAAATGATTATGACTCACTGTGGTGAGTTATTGAATATACTTTTCAGAAATAAAAAATCCTGCCATCATATTATCGGCATAAATCGAGCTACATCTACATACCTTGAAATTAACAGGCATTTGTAGTTCTTATGTTTTTCAATAAGTTTCCAAATTAATACACTTCGTCCAGTAAATTCTGTGTGCTTCTTTTCGTGTGTTCAGAATGATTATTGTATATTTTTTCACTGCACTACAATTTTCCAAACCAAATAGGACGAAACATTAACTATTAATGTACAGTTGCTGGATCTTCAAGTAAGCAGTCAAGTTAGGCTTCACGAGATAACAGATATTTTCATCAATATTAAGACGGTCCCGAATTTATGTTCTCATTTCCTTCCTTATTCGTCAGTGCTTTCAATTGAATACGTAGGTAGCTATAAAATTATATCGAATTATGATTATTATTTTAAAGCTGGGCATGACCTGTTGGGTGGTGGACAACCGAGTATTTGTCTGTTGGAGGAAGAAACAATGGGTCCACGTGTACTTTTGGAAGATCGAGATCTGTGGGACAAATTCAACATTCTCACCAATGAGATGATCGTCACTAAAAATGGAAGGTAAGAATTTGTATGGGATTTGAATAAACTCATCGTAATCCGTTAAGTTCGCTCGAAGTCTCTTTCATTTTTTCTGGACATTTACGGTTTACGAATGACTATTTGTGAATTCCATTTTTTAATTCTTGTGGCTAAATATCAAAATATCCAAAACTCAAAAAATCACCTTTAGCGGCAATTTTTTTTCAGCACTCACTTTGTTTTATTAGGCAATACTCAAAATTCTGAGAATTGTCATGTACTACGCACCCCGTACATGTTTCAGAAAATCAGAATGCTTTTTGAAAATTTGGAGGAAGCGGTGAATGGTTATGAAAAAGCTCCGTAGACAATGCAACTTGAAGCTGGTTTATTTATGAATCAAATGAACGAAGAATGTTTTTGCTAATGCTAAAAGAAACGTGATTCAAAGATTGTAAACACATTTCCGGTGACCGTACCAAATAATTACGTTGACAATTTTAGAACATTTTCTGATTTCCGGCTATATTTTCGAAGGTAAGTACTTTTGCTGACACAACTGTAATATATCCCTCCTATTTCCATTTGGAGTAATTTAGCCATAATTATTTACCGATTTTTATATTTATAAAACGTTGCTTTACGTCATCCCGGAAATTAAAGCAGAGATCATTTCATCCGGTTCTCACGCCGTTTCAATTCACGAAAAATTCAACTCAGACGAGAAATTCCTAAAAGTTGGTGTTTGTTCTTTGAATTGGTGAAATTGGCGAAATTCTCAGATCGGACTCTGCATTCGCGTTTTTGGTGACATATTAATTTTTAGCCACCTCTTGCTAATAATTGATTTAAAAAATGTATCTCTAATTCCCTTCCAGGAAGGGACTGTCATCAAAATTTCTAAAATAACAAAAGACCTGAGATAAATCGTGCTTTGAATTATATTTTAGAGTAATATTTAGAGTAATTGAAATCGGAGAAGAGTCCGAATTTTGAATAGCAATCTTGAAATGAAATAAGACCAATCAGAAGAAATTGACAGCCAGTCACTTACCGTCGGAAATCTGTGAATTGAATCGTACAAAACGAACAGATCACGGCCCGGGGTATTGTGGCCCGAGCTTGACCTGACCTGGCGAATTTTTATAATTTACTCATTACACGACGGCTACAACAATGTTTCTATTTAACAGCTTTTGTTAGTAGTTAATGGAGTTGGCGGTGCGTACACATGGGATACGTTGACTCGTGCCGAGAATTAGCTGGAGTAATCACGCATACCCGATAATTTCCACACTCGAAATTCCACGCCATTGTGACAATCAGTCCTCCCATATGTGCCACTGCCCTGCACCACTAAAAAAAAGTCTATCTGGCCTTGTCCTTTAGTCTTTACAACCCTTATGGCAGACAGCAGTCGTGATTAACACGAATGAACTAAACGACAGCGTAAATCACTGTATTATTTTTACTACAATGAATGAAAATCCGCTACTGATTACTATACATGACTGACCTACCGTTATTGGTCTCCCGACACCCCTAATTACTTGTGAAATAACAACTTTGACTTATGATAAGAATGTTTATGTTTAGTGTGACTTTGTCATTTTTTCTTTCACTTGTACTTTCTCTCCATTATCGGGTAGGAAATACATAAAAAATCAATTAAACAAAAGGGCCCAAAACTTATACGGTATTAGCAGTACTGACAACTCTTTACACTCAGATGTCGATCCTTAGGACAGACATGATGGGGGTGGTTGGCTTCTGGTTCAAATGGCCGGCCGGTGTAGTGGGATGGGTGTACTACCCTCTCAAAGTACTACCGTAGTGTATCTGACCAAGGGTGGGAGTACTACC
>JAQFYE010000706.1:0-30835 GCA_034694305.1 Protaphorura glebata | reverse complement strand
CAAAAAATCTGTAAAAATTATCGCTTGTCCCAACTTGTCCAAGGATACGGTCATATTTTTTTCAAAATTCTCTCACAGAAACTGCGCGAGATATAGGCGCGCAAATACTGTCCAAAAACATCTGGCCACTCCTGTACGCTTTTGCATGTGTCCTTTTCTCACTGATAAATCAATGATTTTGTGTGAGCTATGAAGTTGATGATTATAATAAAATGCGTATCAATCCAATCCAATCCTGATGACTATGGGTTACATTTCTTGGGCAGATATGGTGTGATCAATACTAAAATAAATATTCTGCACAAACTAACACCTGGAAGAGAAAGATCTTCCCTGTGCCTTACTTGACTGGCTGCATCTCGAAGGACTTCACCTCTTTGGGCACCGAATATTAACAAGTGTATGTATATTTTAAAACAAAAGGTAAAAGTGCAAAGTTAAAATGTGCATTTATGTACAATTGTTGAGTTAATATCTACAGAGTACCTCCTAAGGTCTTACACAACACATGATAGAGATTCCGTGTACGCTACACATGTGCGATAAAGAAAAATGAACACTTGTTTTCGGCCATGATTGCTAACAAATCAAATTTTCAATTCAAACTTTCTTCATTCAAAAACGTGCCAGCCCCGAGACCAACAGAATAGAATTATACTGGTCAAATAAATTAACTGATTCCAACACACAGGAAACAGGTAAACATAAATTGACTTACTGGACTACAAGGAAGTTCATGTCCATTTGACAACTCGGCTCGCGGTTCTACAGTCGAATCCACTGGAATCGGAATAGTGGGATATACATTTTACCGATATCTTGACTGTATATTTCATGACAATTCTCTGAGCACATATTTGCATCGGAAATCTCAGTGCTTTCGCGGTCATCTAAATTATTTAGACAAAGTGAACATATAATCAAAAACATTATAGGTTCTCCCGAGTCTATCCCGTAATAATTTATTTCGTTTTAGCGCCTATCGATATTATTACGATTTTTTCAGGGAAATAGAGAAAACGGTTAGGGTTGTACCCTATTTTTGTGGAACTAACTGAAATAAGTTGCCGGGCGGAGCACGGCCGAGAGTTTCCTATTATATATTATATATTATATTAATCAGTTTCTTTTTAACCCAGCCTGGGCTGGGCTTTTTGCTAGTTCTCTATAAATTGCGTATCTCACATATGTGTCGGCAAATTGGGGTGTACTACATTTTAAAAACTAGAAGTTGTGAACCAACATTTTAGAAAAAAGAGAATCTGGTCCTTTCATGTGTAATTTAGTAAAAACATTTTCTAAGAATTGACAAATATTATTAAACTGGTTTAGGATTTCAAAAATGAAATTCATGACGGTTTACGGTGGGTATTCTCGATTTCCTGGTAACTCTTGAAAAAATATCTGACACATAGTCCTTTTGTATAAATTATGAAGCTCATACAAGTGGATAAAATGTAAAATGTTTTGAACTCTGAATGCATCGCTAGTTCTATTGTGAAGCTCTCAGATGATCAGATAATTCTGAGATCAGATTCGGACGAACTGTGTCTGATATTTCTCAAAATCAAAGATTTTGTAAGATGGCTGGCATGTTCCGGGTGAGATTCAGATATCCGATTATCAGAATACATAAAACCGGATATCTGATTTGATTTGAGAATTAATTCTCAGTAGTAAGATAAGTTTTATTTTTCGAAAATTTATTTTCTACAGGTATTGGAAGTGGTGTTGAGGCGTCCAGTTCGCCTACGATGAACGTCCAGCTTCAAAAGCAAGAGGAAGAGCAAAATTGGAGAGATATGTTGAATTCCAAATATCGTAAGGAGAATGGGGAAGAGGAAGCTAGTACTTGACAAGAACTGCGCCCTCAGGGATAAGAGAGGTGTGCTGTCGTGTCCAATTCTTATGCAACAAACATGTCCACACTGTTTGGCGACTGAAGAGAAAGGTCATGAGCCTTCAGACTGTCCATTAAATAAGTCAATCCTGACCGCTGACGTACCACAGACTGATCCTGGGCCCGATGAAGACCAAGTTAAGACCCCGATTGAAATTGAAACCCATGAAGATGAATTTTGAGATGCTAAGCTCGGCAGTGTAAAATTTGCCGTTGATCGTGCAGACATTATTGCTGAAAGGATTAGGCGGAAACAGAAGCGATGTGCCTACTGCCGTTACCACGGGAGTGGAAGAAAATCAGGAAGTCTCATGTTCTGAAGGATGAAAATGGACTCGTAGTTTGCCCAATTCTGAAACAACTTAGTTTGTCCTGTGTACTTCACAACAGGACCGTTCGCTCATACGATTAACCACTGTCCAGCCTTCAATGACTGGAAGAATGAACGTAAGAACAAAAAAATGTAATTTGTATTCTGTAATTTGTCTTATGGGCAATTTTTGATGGAAAACGGAAACTGAATAAAATTTTGGTTTTAAAAAAAAACGAAGGCTTAGATATCCTGAATTCTAATAGTGCGGAGAAACCCAGACCGGTCGAATTTACTTTGGCTCAATCAATTGAACTCTCCACAAAACAGCTATAAGTCCAGTAATGCCAAATGAGCTTGATTGGATAGATGGGATGAGATGACCTCTTCCTTTTCAGAGAAGTTAGAAAGAGGTCTCATCAACAAATATTGTCCAGCAATTCCAGGCCAAAAAATTGCTGTCGGAGGTTTCAGAATATGAACTACAACTAGCCAGTATTATTTGTGTTTCCGAATAATCTCGATGTACTTTTGTAATGTTCCAGCGTAAAATAAAATGCCATCTGTCAATTGAATTTTGAAGATATTATTGATTTATAAACCAGAAATACGATAATTTATTAAAGTTCAAATCTGAATTTCAATATGTATTCCACAAATATTAATTAAAACAAATCGTGATTTCTCTTTGCACTACATTACAACATGAAACATTGGAATTGCCAATGAGCACCTTCGTAGGTTTACGTCGAATGTTTAAATTCTACCATTTATTATTTACGGCTGTCTTGAACTCACTTTTTTAAATGATGCAAAGATTCACATGTACTAGCCAATCCCCAAAAATATAGCACACTTCTGATGCCTATGCAGCAATAGTGCACAGGCAGCCATGTCCATATTAATTTCGAGAAATAAAAAAGTTAAATTCATTGCTTCGCGACATTATTCATGACATCCAATTAAGTATTTTTACCCGCTGTACATACGTCACTCTTCAGCAACTGACATTTTCTTTTTCAAGTGTTTATAAATACAAGAATTGTGAGACTGTGTTGTCATTACTCAAGATAATGAAGATTCCGCTATTTTCAGTTGGAACAGAAATATACTTAAAGTCATCATACAACCGGTTAACTGTAAATACGGAAAAGAAGAATTTTTATTGGATACAAATTAAGTACGTTTCACGATTCGAATAAAGTCTAACCATTGGGAGTAGCCTGTTGTTTATTGTAAAGAAGTCATCCGCTGTAAATTCCCAGTTCCAGCGCTTCATTAAAATTGTAATGACTTTCACCTGTGAGTACAAAAGTGAAAGGCAGTCATAATTATTGTAATTAAGAAGCAGGTCACATAATCTCAAATACAAACATATCTTTTTACTGTAATTTTACCTTCGGATCTAATCCACGTCCACCATCTTCAATTGTTTTCAATTCCAAGTATGACGCCTCTAATCTTTGCCTTCTTTTACCCATCTGGAATAATGAATGGATGCAGCATGGATGAAACATGGATGTTTTAGAAAGACTCAAGTAAAATCTCTGGAAAATCCGTACCTCTCTACGGATTTGTTCCCCAATACGACAAAATCCCATGATAGCGATGAAGGCTCTCCAAGCTCCCAAAACACTTAAAATTATGAAAAATATGTCCCCGGAAATGAAACAGAATACTAAGCTGTATAACATCCACAACGTACACACGGCAATTAGTAGAAGGCAGTAAGTGCCGCAGGTATAATTGAACAACTTAAAGGCTCCTCTCAATTTATGGAATGAATCTTCCAGTTCAATTAGGTCAGATGTTTCCAAATTATTTTGATTAGTACTAGACGAGTGTATTTTTTCGTTTTCACTTGATAGGAAATTTTGTTCGAAAGTAGTAATAATAGTCTTGTACAATCTCAGCAAATCCGAACCTAGAATAAGTACAATATTGATCACATAAATCTCCGTCAGAATTGACATGACTTCTCTGAAGTAATTAACGATTGATTGAATCCATTTTAAATCCTTCGAGAATATATAACTCGAATAGACTTCTTTCCAGTCAACGTAGTAGAAATAGTAGTACGCCAAACCAGTCATTTTATAGGCAATTGAAGAAATCATGACGATATATAACATTGCACAGTTCGATGATCCGGCATTATGAAACTGGATGCTCGTGTCAATTTTTTGAATAAGTCGAAGTAGTTTAACCATTTGACTGCAAGTGAGAATAACAAAGACTCTTAGAACACAGTCCGTACAATGGTAAACCACAACTACTCCCACTGCCACGAATCTATCAAATGCCAGTTTGGAAATGTCGTACATTGGAAAATTAGCTGTAATATTGTCAGCCGTAATGATGATATTTATCACCGCAAAGACAATAGCGTATATTGTGGCCAATTTAGTACAACGGAATTTGTGAGAGTCGAGTCGTGGTGATGATGTTGGGAGACAACCGATCAACCAACCAAGAATTAAGGTTTTTGACCTAGCGAAGTCAGTTTTAGTGGAATTCATGGTTAAAAACTTTCACAGTTGATTTATTTTAGGGTTCAAAACAGGGTTAAAACAATTGCACTCCTCTCACCAACACTCTTCAGTATTGAATAAAAAAAAATGAATTCAGGTTATACGCTATATATTTTCTCTAATGTCGATTTTGATCGCAATATTTTGCAACTCATGTGGTGAATCTCAATATCCTTAGAAATGTTGAGGGCACCAAAATTTTTTGTTACAGAATCAGAGTAAGAATTTTGCATCCAATTTAGTTAGTCCGATTTATTAGGCCGATGGCCAATCCAGGCGCAGAAATAGATGTCATATTTTTCTGAAAAAGTATTATTATCTCAGAATGTATAGTTCCAGTTATTTCAAACACCCAAGTTGCCGAAGAGGTACGGAGTCAATAATTATGAATCACACTGTATTTACGAAATGGTATAGAGAAAATTATTAATTCGATAAAGTCGAACCTAATCAGCAAACAAATAATATTTCCCGAGAGTTCCGTTCCGATCCGAACCGATATTTCTAACTGATGTTGGGCGTTTCCTGGTGTCATGTTATCGCTAATGGATATGATGTGCCAATCAACATTGTTCATAATCACATTAAGGTCAATTACAGTCTAAAATGGTATATGAATCTAATGAATTAAACTTTTGTCCAATCTTGCAAGCACTCTGATATGGCTTTCGATGCTGGGTCAAATAAAGATTTTGAGTTACAATAATGGACATTTAACCTGGTAGAACATTTCAAACTCGCGCAATTGATGTAGTATTGAGTTACAAAATCTTCAATGAAAGACTCTTGAAAACCGGGTAATACTTTCAGGATCGAATTTTCCAGTAAACTCCAGACTTTTATGTTAACAGCAGTACACCCAAATTAACTATGATACACATAACTAAATATGACTGATTTGTCCTCAGAAAAATCGGCACTGATAGTGATCAATAATAATGTGAAATGACATATCTTATGTTGACATAATATTACTTATAGTGTAATCGAGGAAATTATCTTAATTTGCGTAGATTCTGAGAACTGCTGGTTCCATAGAATCTGACGTCCCTCTCACATTTCATGGATTAATCGACTGTCATCTACGAAAACGACGTTTCAGCCATTTTTAACTGGAAAAGAAATATGCTGACAGTCATCATGCATCCAGTCAGCTGCAATTATAAACAAGTAATTATTTGCCATGAATAAATATTAATCACAATATTCCACACTCACCACCGGTAAAAGTCTGTAGTTTATATTGAAGAAGTTATTCGCTGTAAATTTAAACTTCCAGTTCTTTATTGAAATGGCAATTGCTCTCACCTGTACAATATACAAAATGGGATGCTAGAAATCCAAATTATGAAATACAAGACACTAAATATTTTCAAGCTTGGGTAATGGCATAGGAAGGTGACAAACAGAATTAAAATTAGTCCAAAACGTTCTTGATTAGTGACTTCGGCACGAGTGTGAAGGTTTCGTTAGTGAACAAGGAAAGGAAATGCTCAACCCTGACGTGCTAAATCGAATTCTAATTTCACTAGGACATAAATAGAAATATTAATATTAAATAGTGAAACCTTCGCATCAAATCCCTGTTGCTCGCCCATTATTTCTGATTCCAAATAAGACGCCTCGAGAGTTTGTCTCGTTTTCTCCATCTTTAAAATAAAAATGCAAATCTCCTTTAGATTATCCCGATCTGATAATTTGAATTACGATGTACACAAAACCTCTCTCTGATTCTGAGTAATTTTATTTGTTAAACCGTTAATATGTAAAATCAAATGATCTGCTAAAGTATTCTTATTACACACCTGGCTTCGTATTTGTTCTCCCAGCCGACAAAATGAAAAGATGACAATGAGTGATTTCCAAGTTCCAATCACATTTAAAATTGTGAAGAAATTGTCATTTGAAATTAGTAAGTATGCAAAGCTGTGTAAAAGCCAAAACGTGGATTCCCCCACCAGTACAACACAGTAACTGCCGCATGTACAATTAAACAGTCTAAAAATTTCCTTTAATTTGTTCAATGAGTCGTTAAAGATTTTTATGTCAGGAGATTCGTTATTTTTCGAATTGCTTCCATCTTCTGAAGCTTTAGACAAATAATTTTTCTCGAACGAAGTGCAGAGTCCTTTGTATAAATTTAGTATGTCTGATCCAAGTACCAATGTCAAAATGACAGCAAATAGTCCTGACAAAAGAGTGACGATTTCCTTGATGTAATTGACGGTATAATAAAGTAGCCTATCGGGAAATACGTAGCTCACATAATTATTACTCCAATTAGTATTGTAAAAATAATAGTAAATCACCACAATAATTTTAGTGGCGATGATCAGGATCAAGACTAATATTAACATCACAGAGTTACATCTACCAGTATTTTTCTGAATAACTCTGCTGGTTTCAATTTCCTGACAAAGTCGAATTAGTTTTAACAATTGAACACTCGTTCCGATCACAACGCCCCGAATACAGAAATCCGTGCAATGGTAAACCAACATCAGACCCAGACTCAAAAATCTATCGAACATGAATTTAGGTGAGTTATATATCGACAAATTTGATGAAATGGTGTCAGCAACTACAATTAAGTTGAACAGTGCAATTCCAGCTGTGTATATTGTTGCTAATTTTGAGAATTTGAACTTCTCGGAAGTTGGCAATGGTGACAAAGTGGGCAAGCAACCGGTGAACCAACCGAGAATCAGTGTTTTTGACCTGGCAGAGTAGATTTTATTATAAGTATCCATATTTCACAATATTGTTTGATCCGCTTGTTCAGACTATTCAGGATAATATTTTATATGATTTTGGATTATTCGTAAATCGATGAACGTAAGGTATAACTGGTAGCCGTTTCCCTACTCACTGTAATTTGGTAAATTAAAAAGAAATTCTAATATTAGGCAAATTAATATAATTTGACCATTTAATTAATTCAGGGATTGGCAAATTATTTGTGTTTGGGGAGCGCCAGCACTCCCCTATAGATAATCGATATGTTTCCACTTTGCAGATTGACCATCCAATTTAAATAATTGCGCATGAGTTCTCTCGGACTGATTACTTTAATTATCTAAATTATGTCTTCCACTAACATTGGAAACAGTTTAATGATTGGTTCGTGCCAATCTGCTCTAATTGCCACCAGAACTTATAATCTACAAAATAATATGTACATGAATAAGGTGGTCCAACGCAGTCAATAATGTCAAACAAATTTATTATTTCTTCGGACAACGTAATACTTTATGGATTTGTTTTCATTAACACCGAGGTAAACAAAATATTCCCCCTATAGGTAAGCCAGTAGTATAAATGATTTTCAAATTTTTCACTTTTGCAAATATTGAAATTCCGACGGGCAACCAAATATGAAGTGCATGGATTGAATGAGAAATTTTTGACCTTTGACGTCATCTTGTAAACAATGAGGTGCTTATTGGAGAGACCTATTTCCGATTGTCGTAATAAGCACCAACGGATAAACATCAACTCTGGTCACTACTGGTGTACTTATAGAGTAGAGAGTAGTCAAGGTTCCTTCATTAACACTAAAATTGCAACCAATCTAAAGATGTATGCCGCAGATAGGATGTTCATCATAAACATTAGATTTTCAAATAGACACACTCATCAGAAGTTGTAGACGTTCACAAATTCACGGATATTATGATTACCTCGCGCAACAATTCTGAATTTCTAAATAAATTAACATAGTCTTGTCCTATAATGTAAGATAACACCTACTTTTTCTTTTTTAATTTATTTTAATCAAAACTTTTTTAATTTACACTTTATCTTGAGTAAACGTGCGCACGGGTTTACTATGTATTCTGTAATAATAATGTGTGATACCACACGAAGCCAGTTTCGTAGCGAGGTTTGAGAAAAGTCGTCCTGTCGATATGATATCGTTGAAGAGCTTTTGAACGAAACCTATTGTTAAATATTTGCATAATCATCAGATAAAAAGAAACAGTGGTCCGGATATTAACTCATATACAAAGAATTGCCCACTCTATGCATGAAATTGACATTCCGATTCCTAATTTTTCATCACTATTTATGTAGCTTTGCCCATACAATTTATTCTTTACAAATTCAGAAGTTCTAGGAATTACTTAATAATTCCTTGAAACGGTTTGATATTGATCTTTGGTGACTATCGTTTGAAATCTCATGTTGTTAGCATCCGTGGGAAATTTCCCAGGGAGAGTTCCGGACTCAAAATACTGCTCATGTTTATGATCATGTTTTGCCTTCATGGGTGCCAATGAAACATAAGGGACCGGGGTTGAAGAATCTGAGGTTCGACTGACAATACTATTACCGCTGGTATTTCGTTGTCTACCCAAATTAGCATCCGCTAATATTTTTCTCTCATATTGATTTTCACCCTCACAGCAAGGAGCACCAGCACTAATCCCATCTCCATGGTAATGGCTGTGCTCATAGTTGTGATTGTTATTGTATCGCTGAATTTGTGTACTTGTAGTTGAACTTGTATTAGTGACAGGTACCGATCTCCAATTATTGGCTTCCTCTTTTGCAACCGGGATTGCTCTAACCGCTTCCCTCCAATTAGATTCTTCTTGACTCTTGACATCGTAAATCCTTGCAGATGACACCTGAGAGGTTCTGGAACCAGGACGACTTTCGGTACTACTGTCATAATCCGTTGCCATGACGAACAAACTTGAACTTGGTCTGGCTAATTTGTCATCTTTAATTCCGAAATATCGATTTTCAGCTCTTCGTAATTTTATACAATCTGGGCACATTCGAGCATGATAGTGTTGCTCACAATAAGGCTCGCCTTCATATTCATAAAACTCCTGATTTTCCAACAGTACGTTGCAGTCCTAGGATAATATTATTTGATTAAATAAACTCTTATTGATTCCACCATTTTACACCTTACCTTGCATCTGAAGCAACTCGGATGATAATCGTGACCAAGAGCAACGACGCAATAATCAGTGAAGGAATTGATTGGTTTACTGCAACCATGGCAACGTGGAGCGAATAATCTCATGAAATCGTCCACGCAATAAATCCGTCCATCCTTTTCATAGAAATTGTCTTCTCGGAGACATTTGCCACACTCGGTGCATTTAAAGTGATCAGGGTGATAATGTTTTCCCATGGCGAAAATGTATTTCTGTGGGAGGATAAAAATTAGCCCAATTTTTGAAAAATTGACGCATTATTTTCTACGTACATCCTTAATAGGAAGCCCACAACTGGCACATCGTGGTGAGAATAATTTGTGATAATCTTCTTCACAATAAGCCAGACCATCTCGTTCAAAGAATTTGTTCCCGTCCAAAGGTTTCCGACAATGAGCACAAGTGAAGTGGTTCGGATGCCAGGTTTTTCCAAGGGCTTGTACCATTTTATTCGACTAAGGAAGTAATTAGATTAAATTAGTAACAATGGATGTAATTAGTTGTTGATTTTTGAAGACTTTACTGACATCTTTGATCGGATCGCTGCAACCAGCACACTTGTTTGAAAATAATTTATGATAATCCTCCTCACAGTATGGTTGGCCATTTTTCTCAAAGAACCGATTAGGATCCAACGGTTTTCGACATTTTGTGCAGCAGAAATGTTCCGGGTGCCAGGATTTGCCTTGTGCTTTAATGACATTTGCTGGCTGGGAAGTTGACGAATTAAAAATTGTGATTAAATTCAGAACTCTTCAATTCAAATTATTCTATCTTACCTCTTTGATCGGATGCAAACACCCAGCACATTTTGGTGAAAACAATTTGTGATAATCATCCTCACAATAAGGATTTCCGTTCTTTTCAAAAAATCGATTCGGATCCAATGGTTTTCTACATTCTGTGCAACAAAAGTGCTCCGGATGCCAACTTTTCCCTTGTGCTTGCACCATTTGATTTTTCTGTTTATTTTTGTCAAATTCAAACTACATATCAGTTCGGTAGGTTTTCCAATGCGAAGGGTTGTCAGTCATCTGACAAATAAATTACATGAGAGAAAAAAACTTACGTTTTTAATGGGTTGATCGCAACCAGCGCATTTCGCTGAGAACAATTTGTGAAAATCGTCCTCACAATAAGGTTTCCCATTTTTCTCAAAGAATTTGCTGGGGGAGAGTTGTTTCTTACATTCCGTGCAGCGAAAACATTGTGGATGCCAATTCTTGTCCATTACTTGAGTAGGTTCCTGGAAAACACTCAATTAAAGTAAAATCGGAGGAAAGTCATAATTTTATAACAAAGAATTGGGCCAAAACAATTTTCTCACACATAGAATTTCGATTTAATGCCTTAAATGCTCTAATTTCAAAGAGACACGCCCGAGACCAAAAATCTACAATGTGTAAACTTTACTTCGGGATTCCGCGATCAAATTTACCTGCAATATCGGTTTGCTGCATCCAGCACATTTTGGTTTGAACAGATCATTATAGTCGCTCTCGCAGTAAAGTTTCCCATTCTTCTCCCTGAAATTCTTTGGGTTTAAGAGTACACCACATTGACAACATTTAAAATGTTCAGGGTGCCATTGTCTTCCACCCACTTCAACTTTCCGGTCCTAAACCCAATAAGAAATTTGAAACAAATTCAAATAATTTGAGTAATTAATTAATTATTACTGACATCCTTTATTGGTTTCTTGCAAGCATGACATTTTGGCGAGAAGAATTTGTGGTAGTCGTCCTCACAGTATGGTTTCCCATCTTTTGTGAAATAATTTGTTGGTGAGAGAACTCGATTACAAGTTGTGCAAGTGAAGCATTCCGGGTGCCAGATTTTGTTCAGGGCGTTTACATATTGCTGTGCAAAAAAGAATTAAGTAATTTTACTGGAGCCCAATAGTGGTGATTTCCCTTGCTGATTGTGACTGAAAATTTATTCATGTACCCCCTCGATGTCCTTTTTACATCCAGAGCAAGGTGGCAAAAAGAGGATGTTGTGACAAGACTTGCAGTAAGGTTTTCCATCATGTTCCAAATAGTTTGGCCCAATTAATTCCAAATTGCAATTCACACAACGAAAATGCTCCGGATGCCACATCTTGTCCAAGGCTGTGACCATCTGAAAATTAGTTTAGGTGAACCTCCATTAATATAGTAGATTGCATCTGAATATGCTAGGAAAATTCTACTAGTAGGAAAGTATCCAAAAAATATCCCCGAAATTTTCAAAATGTATTTGGGCTGTCAACTTTAACTTTAACTAGCTTCCATAATCCGGGTATTCATGAGTGGATGTCATTTTTAATTCTACGATATTCTTACCGCTCCAATTATTCCATCGCCGCAGACACAACAGGGGCCCTTGACCAACGGCGGAGTGAGTTTATAATCCAAATGATAGCTGTGGAACTTTTTGTCCTCAACTTCATCATTAATGCTGACATCATTTTGCGATCCATAACCAGCAACCTTTTTGCTATGGAGAAATTGATGGACACGTGGTGACCTCGCAGAACCGGTTATTGGGGATATTGGGCTTCCGACATCCATTTGAGGAATTAAGAGGCTCAAGGAGTCTGAAGTCTTCAAATTCCTTGGAAATTCATTGTCATGGATTTCGTTATAGGTTCCAGCATGGAGGTGTTCGTGATTGTGAGTATGGTCGTGGTTATGAAATCGAACCGACTTTGTTGGAGTTGGACTCATGTCATCTGTTAAAATTACCACACATGTCATGAATAATTTATTCCTCTAAATTGATGAAAGAGCCTTAATTGAAATTCGCTGTGGGTCAGTTCTAAATTTAATATTTTCAATAAATTATTAGAAATTAGAATGACATATTTGAAATTGAATTGAAACTGCCCAGCTTGTGGTTTAGAGAGATATGGCCGAACTCCACTATAAACTAAATAATGTTAAATTAATTGATTCATCTTAGCTCATAAAATAAATGACGTCGGAATATTTATGAGCGAAATTCCTGTATTACAATGATTACAAGTATTTTAATTCCAACGATTTCTAATAAGGGCACATTGTGGTCTACACTATTTGTGTGACTAACAGAATTGAACATGGGCTATAAACAAAAGAGCTACATTGGGCATAAGACATATGAGTTCACTCACACCAATTAATTCAATGGGACACTTGCCAGAAGTGGCGAAAAAGTAGTTCATTCCGTCTCGAGATCCGATATTACGCATTATTTAAATAAACTTGTTGGATCAAAAACTGGCTAGGAATGTTAAAATGAAGATAACAAAGATTCGTCGCAGAATTTGAAAGGACATATTTAGTCAACATGACTGACTTCATTAATAATTGTGGTGTGATGCTAACTAGAATGAATTTTAACTATCTTAATAGTTTTTCTGATTATAATTTGACGACACGTGTATTTAAGAATTCTGATATTATTTTTGAACTGGCAAAAGTTAGTTTTAACCAAGATTATTTAACTTTTTTTATATTATGAGGAAAATTAATCAAATAATCTTGGCTAAACCTTATAATTGTATGAAATAACCTGGGCGGCCTGTGCCGAATCTAAAAAATCTAAGGAACAGGACTAAATCAATTTTATTGGCCGAAAATGTTTCAATTTTTTCAAATTATGATAAGTCAAACAGATTCAGTTTCAAATGACAGGAAGTATTTAATAGGTTGACAATATGTAACACATGATGGGAGTACAAAGTTAATTTTGCGTGGACATAGGCAACACTTGAAACATAAATCTCTGTGTAAAGTAGAATTAACTACATGGATTTGTTTATAAAAATTGTAAATAAGATATTCCAGGATTTAAGGTTTAAAGTACAAAGATGATGCACTTGATCTATTACCGTCATTATGCATTGGCAGGTTACTTGTTTTTGTATTGCTATTCTGTGACGAATTGTTTCTATTTAGTCAAATGACTACGTCAATGCTATCAAAATAAACATTTACATTTTGAACAACTAACTGCCAGGTAGGTAATCCTGTCGGATCCAACCAATTCGTGTCTTTGAATATACATAGTCAAAATCACCCATTCGTTCAATTTCCGACATCAATTTATGAATGAACAATAGTAGTGAAAAATTAATACAGAATACAAAATTTGGCTCAAGGGAAATTATACATTACAAATTATGATATTCTAAAATTCTGTCCGAGTTTTTTGACAACGTGAATTTGACACTTATCTAATACATTTGAGAACATTTACGATCACGATCATCACCCACTTTTGAAAACTTGTCTTTTCCGCACAAGATTGAACAAAAGATTGTAGTCAAAATTATTCGTAAACTCTGGTCACATTAGCCTTGAGATTTTTACGAAGGCCCTACGTATGTTTGGACATTTACAGACGAATTTTAAATTGGAGCATATTACTGATTACGATTCGTTGTAAAAGAATTCTCTAGGGATTTTACTGTATTTAAGGGGGCTCGAAATATTAAAAATGCTACACCTCTGAGTGTCATAAATTTTGGATAGGATACTCGTCGACATTTTTGTCTTGATTCCTTTCGACGGCGGGAATCTAACACTATTTCCCAAAACAGATGGTAAAATTGATTAATTTAAGACGTGCGGCGTCGGGTGATCTTTATTTAATAAATCGTACTACATAAATATGAAACCAAGTTAACGGAAGGTAAAAATATTTAATCTTTACTGCCGGAATGGAATAATAAGGCATTAAAATGAATCAGTCAATTACACAACAGTCTTGAGAAGTCGGATAGTTTGAATTACAGTTATTTATCAGCTTGTATGATTATACATATATAAATCAAAGCTAGAAGAAAACAGGTATTAATGTAACCTCAGCTTTTTTCTTTTAACTAAATCCAGAAGCAAAGTGTACTTCGTTTACAATAACTTTGATACTCTTTTTGCATCAAATTCGTTCCTACCAGGACGTAGACTTAAGCGGATAACATTCAAAAATGTTTAATCCAGTAGGTAAACTAGCCAGTTAATGTTCGTTGAAGTCCGCATTTTTATATAATATTGATTTCTATATTTTACGAATTTTTACATTAATTAATTTGGTAAAATTAAATTTAAATGATGTACAGAATTAATATATTTTGAAAATAAAACTGTTTCTGGTGGTTAGTGTTAGTTGGCGGGACGCCGCTTAATATTTCAGAATGCTAGAAATTGATCAAATCTCATTGAAAGTTTCATCGGACAAACTTTTCACTTCGCATATTAAAAACATTACTGAAATTTCCATTAGTGAATCCAAAAAATGCTTACCCAGAAAATCCATTTTGGTGGAAAGTTAATTGTTGGATTTAAACAATTGAATGATTCCCTGTCCACCCTAGGATTTGCTTCCGATCAGCGTTATGTTCACTAATTAATATTTAATTAATTTTCCCCAAAAAATTCGACGCAAAACTGAAGAACTCCAAACTGCTGTCACTCACTCCACGGAATGAAATTTATTTGCTATCGTTCCAAAATTCAATTCTACCTTCTGATCCATCAGTTTCATCTTCATTGCATCCAGGGAACACCAACCGGGGTATAATTGACAATGGCCAGGCCAGGCCACATTACCACACTCAACCATGTAATGTACAGGGTTGTTCATGCCCCTCCCACCACAACCGATTCGACCGAAAATTCAGGTCATCTCTTCCAGGGTAAATTTAAAGGGAAGCCAGTTGTATGGGCAATAGCCATTGTAGATTAAAAGTCTCAATAAAATGTGGACATCATTTTTCATATGGAAATGCGCTGATTAAGTTATAGAACCACCCTATAATAATAATCTCCATAAACCACTCTATAAAATGAAGTATCGTGTTTGGTGATTTGTTATGATATTTGATTATCCAACCTGGGAAGACTTTGGCGTAAATCGTTATGAACCACCCCGTACTGCACATTTCGCATTCGCACATTCAAATTGAACAGTTTCTTGTTTTTCGCAGACTCTTCCGCATAAGAACGTGATTAAAGAGCCAAAGAGTCTATTCTTAACCCATATTGACCTTGTTTTCGACTGTTTGGACTGGCAGAGAAACAAACTCCTTGGCTTTGGCTTTTCGGTGTGTATCTGTGCGAGGATGAGGTGTTCCAGAAATACCACTACCATGGAAAACCTCCTAATCTCATTTTGAATCTTGCCAAGAAAAAATCCAATTTACAACCTTGATCGAGGCTACGAACGCCGAAGGAATTGACGTGTGTACAAGGCTATAGCTTTCTGTGTATATTTATTTATTTCGCATGGGCTTAGGAAGAAAGCACTTGCGAAATTTCTGGCAAATGTTTTCCACCCACGCCGCAAACTATTCTACCTTGGTTTCTTTTTGCATAATCGTTTCTTTCTTCAGCCGGATGTATCGCATCAATGCTACTCAAAACACATGACTCTTCTGTCCTGCTTTTTCTGACTTCGTGGGATTCGGTCGAAATTTTGTGTCCTCACCATATTTGTAGCATCCAGTACATTGGTACTAAAGTGCTCATGAGGGCAGGTCCAACTTGACCACTAATTTTAATATTTGTAAACTAAAAATTGAATATGTTTTGTCAAATGTCAAGAATTAATTTTATTTCAGTTTTGACGTTCAGAGAGTGATCCAATATTAGCCCAAGGTCTCTTTGGAACCGTAAATGAGTTCAAAATAGGCTTAAATATACACAAGTAAACCTTTAAAATTTCGAAGAGTATTAATTCGTCAACAATTTTAATTTCAGTAGCCTCATCAGTTGATGTCATCATCATCATTTTCAATGTCCGAATCTCCAGTAGATTGTACCCCCCGTGACATTTTAGTCGGTTGTGGACTTTGGTTTCCTGCCGGAGCTGGGCGGATCGTCCCTCTACCGGAGGTATCCGTAACTACCTCATCCACATTATCATCCTCGTCTTCATCGTCGGACGAGTCTTCGTCGTCAGAAAGCGAACGCCATTGATTGTTTGCTGGAACGACAGAAGGGGCTACATCTACGGTTGGAACATCATTTACCACGGGAACTCCATCTACGGTTGGAACATCATTTACCACGGGAACTCCATCTACGGTTGGAACATCATTTACCACTGGAACTCCATCTACTGGTGCAACATAATTGATTGCCTCAAAGCCGTAGATTAGGATCGGTTCTGATGGAGCGTCATTAGTATCCGGAAGACCATCTTCTAGAGACGCCATTATCGCCAGGGCCAATTCTGTTGGAACAACATTTCCCGGAAGGAATTCATCAATTAAGTCGTAATCGTCTAGATTATTGCCGAACACATTTGCATTGCCATTCATATTACCTTGTTCGTCATTTTGTACAACACCCGGGTTTTGGTTATCTTGTTGCGGCAATACCCTCATAGTGACTCCACCTCTAGTAAGAGGAGTAACTGTTGTTGCCAAGCCAGTGCGATTAAGGTTTTGAGCATTTACACTTACACGCTGCTTCACAGGTGCGCTACTGTATCGATTTCGGGCTTGAGCCTAAAAAAGTATTTAAAATTTAAAATTATTCGCATTAAATGACATTTCCCGTAAAGACTATCCACCCAGAATGGTTATCGTTTGAATTTCGCCTCGAAAAGGTGGCATGACCGAATGCATGTCTGCGGAAGCGATCGAACCCCCAAACTGTAAATGTCAAAATTCGACAGACTTTCTTGTATAGAAGTTTCTGTAATAAATTGGTACCTGGTGTATTTCTACGTCATATCCCCAGACAAATCCACCTTCTTCGTCATCCTGCTCGACATAGCCTGGCCAAACATATGGCGGCATTGTCCCCGGAACGGTCTCTGTTGAAAATTCGAGGCAATGCCCGGATTTGAGGACTTGTGCGGGGGTGTCGCGGAGTGATTGCGGTGGAATCATTTCCGAAGGAAAAGTAAATTCATTTCTGCCACTGTAGTAGCGAAGAATGATTTTGACGTAAAATTGATTTTGGGAATGAGCATCGTCCAGGGCCACCCAGGTAAAAAATTTAGTTCTGGATACACAAAATTAAAAATTTTGAGTTTAATGGCGTCCCAACATTTACAAGTATTCAAAGTTAAACCCGTCCCAAGCGTCCGGGTTTGGTAGAATTACAGTTTTACACGTTTTAGAGGTGGACGCGTGACAGGTTTGGGTATATTAATTCGTGCTAACCCTTCTTTGCAGCTCATCAGTAGAAATTGCCTCCCCAAGTAGGAAAAGTAGGTTGGGGAAAACGGTCCAACTGAAATTTTTAAGAAATGTCGGAATTCTTTTCAAAAATTGATCGAACTATAGGAGTATTTTGTGCAGGGTGATTCATAACATTTTAATTTTGTCTCCTGAACATAAAATTAGGTGTGAAAAATATATGTTATCAGTATAGTGACAAGTACACAGTATGGTACATGTGTTGGAGAGAATTGTTATGGACCACCCTATACACTCATGTATGCTTCATTTTAACAAACCCATATCGCATTTGACGAGGTGAATACTACGTCCAGGGCGAGATCCGTGGGAATCCATCATGTGCTCCAAATACTCGTCTTTTCTGAATAACTCGCCATGACATTCTTCTTCCCCGAGTTTGCAATGACACTCAATTTTCCTAAATAATCACACTTTCAATAAATCGAGAGGCCGAGATTGCAACCATTACCACTGAATTACACTGTTCTGGTTTATATATCGTAACAAATGTATTTTTGTATTTCCGAGAAATATGAATATTAGAGATATTGCTCTTTTAAGACTTTAATTAGTATGCTGAACCACTAATAGTGTACGACGAAAATGGTCTAACAGCTTTCCAGGACTTAAAACAAAGCGTTGCTGAAAGAGTACGACTGTTGGTGCCCGATTTGCATGTTCTGATGTTTTTCATGCCCTAAATGAGCAGTTAGTTCAGAATTAAGAGCTGTTTCCACTGTTAATTTCTTAAGAAACCGAGATAGTTGGCAAATATTTTCAAACTAGTCGATATGTGAAATTAATCCACTTCACTCGAAAGACGTTGAAACAATAATGAAGACAAAACGAAAAAGCTTTGAAAAACATTTCAAAGAGTGTAATTTGTCAGGAATACGTAGTTCAATATTTGTTTGAATCAATTCTTAAAGATCTTATAAATTATTGGTCACAGGTAATCGGTTATTTATGAACTGCCCGTGTAATGAATTCTTGAATCTGAAATTGGTTTTTAAACCTAATCCAATTCTTCCGAATATAAAATTATGTTAAATACTTTGTACTGGACGTAAAAGTGTCAAGATCTTCCCGGTGCGCTTACCGATAATCACAAATTTTGACATGAGCAGTGTAATCAACTCCATTCATATTGGGCATCCTGCAACCCTCATCCCTGAAAGGGCAGGAAAGCGCAGGGGAAGTGAGAATGTCTTCAAGTATGACATTTCGAACGTTGAACTTTTCAGCCCGACAAACTGCACAATGCTTGACATGACCCTTGCACGAATTGCAAATAATATGCCCATTTTGACATCCGAAGACCGGAGGGACAGGAAGTTCGTAGCAAACCGGGCATTGCAATGTTTCCACAAGTGACTTCTTTCTTGGTTCTTCATGACGAACGGTCAACATTTTTCTTCAGTCACTCTCACACTCAGAATCAAAACTGATCAAAACTATGTATAACTAATTTTGAAATTGACTAACAGACCCAGTCGATTAATTTATTTTGATGTCAAGTCAACTTTGAAATCCAGAATTCCAGAAGGTGTATCACAGTTGTTTACGTTTGAGTTGTATTATATTTTTCTTGATTTGTTGCCATGAGGAGTCACAACTTCCAAGTGAAATCTGCGAAGACGACAGTACAAATTGGTAGTTATGTCGATCCGTCAAATTACACAGTTTGGTTTTTGATTGGACATTTGAATCCCGACAATGCGAGTTCGTTTCCAGTTGACTAGATATTCCCTATTATTCTTCTCGTGGTTGTGGTAAATGGGTAGTCGCAACTTGTAAGGAGTAGTCATTGGGTTATCGCATAAAGGTGGTCAGATTTCAATCTAGCTATAAAATCTGCTGAATGATAATCTGAACGCCAAAAGGAGAAGTGTGAATTTTAATTCCGAGAGTTCCAGTCGAGGTACCAAAGCAAAAGATATAATGCGCATTCATTCAGGTCTTTTAGATTCATTATATATCTGCGAGACCGCATTAAAATTATTACTATAATAGTTAATTTCTGAACAACTTCCCAAGAAATATTGTAAATATACTTGGACCGAGTATGTTTGAATCAATAAATGAATTTTGATTGGATTAATTGAATTTGTAAGTCCAAAATTGGTTACAGTCTCTCGGGTTGTATTTCGTTAAATACGAATTCATACATATATTATGCAAAATCCTCAATGCTAACTCAAGGTACGAACAGTTTTAAAGAAAGAAGGTAAAAGTGCAAGTGCAAAATCCAGTAGGCTCGACTCAGAATTAGAATCCATTCAATTTTAAACAATTATTTACAAATATAGTTATTTAAGACTTAGATTTGGTTTAGTCGGTTTTCCAAATTAGTGTGATGAATGTTCAAATATCTGAAAAGCGATGCACCCCGCCTCCCTACCAGAACCTAGACCTGTCACCCGATGTTCGTAATCCGTTGGTATTTCTGATAAGGCTTCGATCAAAATTCGTCTGCAGAAATGAAATACTCTTTCTTTTCCCCTACATTCGAAAATTTGGATACACAATATATTCAAGGACAATAAAAATGTTATAGAAAAAATTATTTCGAATTTTTGTCCGAAATTTTGGCCATTGCTGACACTAATTATTAAGAGTGCGAAACACATAATCTAGCATTGTCGCAACAAAAGATACTAGATTTGAGTTTAGCATATTTGTAGGAATCCGTCCAAAATAGAAGGAATACCAAGTCGAGCCTACTAGATTTCCAAGTGACAGGAAAAATGAATATTTCGCATGTATTTTAACCCATAATTCTCCGACTTTCAAGGGCTGCTCGGGGCGGTTGCTCGTCAAGGTAAACAGGTCGGGGAGTAAGTATCCCTTCTGATTATTTTTCGCGTAGAGTTGGAAGGACTTCTGTTTAGCCTACAGAGGACTGGAGAGAAGCTTAGGTAAGCAGTCGCCATACCTTCCCGCGGGATGTAAAATTTTCCGTGAATGAAATAAACCGGAACAAACTATTAGCAAAACGATTAGTGAAGTAAACACAATTAAAACGATTTTGTGATGCTGACAAACAAACTTTTATTAACTAAAAACACTACGACTAAAACTGACAAAGCAATTATGTCTTGTTTTCCTTAATATCTAAAATCATGTTTAAAAATCCTAGAAAACAGGAACAATCCGGTGTATTAAAAGAATGAACGATGGCGGAATTTAAGAACTTTGAAATTATAAGTTCAAGAAGTGAGAATTCAATTAGAATCAGGTAATTAATTTAAAAACAAGTCTTGTGAATATTTCAGTCTTAATTGCCGCTGTACTTCTGGTACGCACAACACAACCCGTGAAGTTGGAATAATCTTCGTCGTTGAGCAAAACTATTTGTCTAAAAACTCAAATTCGTTGAAAAAATTCAACAGAACAAATTGGGCTATAAAATTGGCAATTCGGAATTTCTGTTACGTGTTCGTAGTATTCTCCGTTTGGAACATTTTTACCGTTTTTAGGAGCTTGTTTTACTAAAATTACATTAAAGCTAAAAGCTAGGAACTTCATTTCGTTGAACCTGACTAGTTCGTTCAATTATTAAATATTTTTTTCGTTTTTTAAATTTTTGAAACGTTTTCTTCCCAAGTTGAAATTTTAAGCCAGACGAATTTTCCGTGCAGACAAACAATTTGAAGTTGACGCCTTCGGTTTTAAAGTTTCACTTTCAATTGTGAGTGTTGATTTCGTAAATTTTAATGAGTTTGTTGAAAATTGATAAGAAGACAACCTTTGGTCTCTTATGATACTCTTTTTGAAACCCAAAAGTCGTCTTTGGATCTCGTTATTACCAGCAGCCAACTCTATTGCACGAGAGCAGTCACGGATGGATTCAGAAATGGCTCTAAGAAAAACAAAATTATAATCTTAAAATTGGTAAAAAAAATTGTAGATCCTTACCTCAGACAATAATAAGCCTTAGCTCGCTCGAACCAAGTTTTGTAAGAGTTTGGATCCAATTTGATACTTTCTGAAGCCAAATTCACGGCCTCGACTGGTTCCTAAATTCATATTTTGACAAGTTAATTAATGTCTAGAAAACTATTGAGTTTAATGGTTTTCCTACTTTCAAATTTCGTTTGGCACGACTCAGTTGAAGCAATATGTTGACTCGAAGCTCTCTGAATGTTTCTTGTTTTGTATCATCAGTTCGAAGAGAACCTTGCTGACCTCCGATTGGAATTCGGCGAAGGGCATATTGAAAGCGGTGAACACCTTCCCGGAGTCGACCGCTCTTACAGAGTCCCAATCCGTCGTCCAAAAATTTATTTAGAAGCACCAGTCTAAGACAAGTAGTAACAAGTTTAATGGAGATCACAATTAATTTGTCATTACTGAATTTGTAAGATGCCTAACGGTGAAACTATTTGTGGTCGTTCTCTCCGATTTTGCCCAAATTTTTTTTTCTGAAAGAGTATTTCCAAGGTATTACCCCAAACCTTCAAAAATTTCATTAGCCCACGCAACACTCAAACTCGATTTTTCAAAAATATTTGAAACTTTTGATAAAAAGTACGAAAAGGGGAATTGTTCTCAAGAATTTAGCATGGAATATCCCACAAAACTTTCCCCCAAAACTGATCTCAAGACCAAAATTTTCTTCAAAAATCAAAATAGAAAAATTTGTTCAGAAAATCGTTGAAATGTTTAAAATATTAAATTAGAAGATTAAAAACGTCACAACTATGAAATCAATTTAATATTATAACATGAGGTATTGATTTCCGGGCTGTAATAAATTCAAATATGCAAAGTTATGAGGTTTTCCATCTTCTAATTTATTCATCCAAACATTTCTGAATTTCTAATTTTTTGATTTTCGAAATGTTTTTGGGTCATGAGATCAGTTTTTGGGGAAAGTTCCGTGGGATATCCCATTTCTTGAGAACGGAGACTCTTTACACTTTTTATCAAGAGTATCAATCATTTCCTAGAAATCCAGTTTGAATGTTGCGTGGGCTAATGACATTTTTGAAGGTTTGGGGCAAAGGTCATTCAGAAAAAAAAGTTTGGGCAAAATCGGAGATAACCACCTCAAATAGTTTCCTCGTAAGTACAATACGAGTATGGACCCCATGGGCCTAATAAAATATTAAGATTATACTGTTGCAGCAAAAATATTGACGAATCTGAATTAATCAACTAGATCTGTAAAATACCAAAATAATTGAATCTGAACGAGCCCAAAGGGCCTTAACTAAAACCCTTAAAACCTAAGACTATCGAATATATATTGGATACTGAAAGGAGCCAGATTGGATACTCTTAGCTTAAAATAGATATTCATGGGAAATTTTTGATTTAAAATTGTCAATCCGCAAACGTTTGTTATCGAATCTTATCAGAGCCATAGTTGTAAAATGAAAAATATAAATAATTAAGCGTACATAGTTTCACGATTTCCTGCAGCCATATTCCATGTTGTCAGATTAATCTTGGCACCCGACTAGAATAAAACGTACAAAAATTAATTCTGAGGTTTTCTTAATTTCAAATCTTGTGTATCTTGTATTTTACCCTCAGGAAAAATCGGACCAATCCCAAATGTCCACAGCTGACTGCCCGATCCAACGGTCGGACGCCTTGCAAGTCTGTTCTCTCCAATAAAGCCCCATGGTCCAATAATATCTGATTTCAAAAAGGAAAAAAAATCAAATTTTATATTCCCTCTGGACGACCTAACAGCTTTGGCAATGCCTTTTGGGCTTAGACTATTCACACCTACTTGAGCAATTTCTTCACTTCCAGAGTGCGAGGCCAAATCCAGTGGCGTCCTCCCAAGCTTGTCCGAGTGGTCAGCATCCATTCCGTTGGCTAATAAATGTTGGGCAATCTCTGAATACCCACGAAGACTTGTCCAAGACAATGCGTTCATTCCTTCGTCATCTTCAGCCATGAGATCCGCACCCTCAGAGACCAGGAGGTCAACGACTTCAAATTGAGCTTCGATAACAGCCTCCATCAGAGGTGTCCTCTTGTGAGAGTCGGTAGTTTCGAGTGAACAGCCAGCCATCAATAGGGTTTTCACTATGGCCCGATGACCTGCGTAATTTACCGGAGGTGCAGAACAACTTTATTTAATTTTCGGCAACAGTTAAGCCAAAAATAATACCTTCTTTGGCGGCCAAATTTAACGGTGGTGTCCCATTTAAGTTAGGTGCTCCAGGATTGCCACCCCTACTTAAGATGATATTGACCACATCATCTCGTCCAGCTCTGACCGCAGCTGTCAATGGTGTTTCGCCACACATTCCATCAGGGCTATCCAGATAAGCATGAAATTCTTTCATCAAATTGTCCAACAAATCTAACTGGGGCCCGGCAACTTGATGAAGACAAATTGCAACAAGAGCTCGACGGATGGCTGCCGAAGGTTCATCCATTGATTCAATCAGGTGATTAACAACGACATCGTGTGACTGAAGTACGGCTTTAGTAAATGGACATTGGGATTCATGATTAAGTTGATCTGGCGAGGCACCATTTTTCAATAAAAGTTTCACTGTGTCAAGATGACCGTGCTCGCAAGCCAAATGCAAGGCTGCATCCCCATCCAAATTGACAGTATCGACATCCGCCCCAAACTCGAGGAGTATCGATACCAGGTTTAGTTTTCCTTCTGCCGCAGCCACAGCCAAGATTGGCGCGGAGCGGTACAAATCTGTGGTTTGATTCGGAGAAGCACCAGCTATGAGCAGAAGTCGTGTAACTTTGAAATTTGTCGAGTATACGCTTGAAGGATGTACGAGTGTTTGTGATAGGTTTTCGGAGCTGCAAGCAAGCCAAAATGCTTGCAAGTCCTTCGAAGCAACTGAATGGTCGCGACTTTGTTGAAGTCCTTTGTAGATGTGAGCTTTCAGAATGTGATGACCAAGCTCCAAAGTTTTATCCGGGGTTAGCGGTGCCTCGATTCGAGAGAGGCGAAATGAAATGGCCGCGTGTCCCATTCTGTTATTAAAATTAACATAGAGAATGAGTTAACTTTTGGCCTAGGGAAGATATACCTCGTGCCGACAACTATCAATATCGTGGCTGACCAATGAATCGAAAGCGCACCAAGCGGCAAGGACTACGTTACGAAGAATCATCCTCTATGAAGTCAACGAACTTGGCTTACCTTGTGTCGCATTGGAATTGATGCTTCCGCATTGGTTCTAAGCTTTCCCCTGGTCTAATTATCCACTCACGGAACGTAGAATGGAAAAACATAAACGTTCCATCTGATCTGGGTGTTAAGATGCTGGAGAGAGACTATTTTCAAACAGATAATGAAGCACAGGTTTTAAACTAATTATTTTGTTCAGATTCATCCTTACTTGGATCGACTCAGTGAAATTTTCCCAAGGAATATTTTCGGAAGAGTGCAATGAATTAATCGAATGATAAATCTCAAGGAGATTTAATGGATTTAAAGCTGTGAGGCAGGTCGACAGTATAGGCTCCAGTTTCCTAAATTCTTCAGGTATCGGAAACCGGAGATTACATTCTAATAGGAACAACTCCGCCAGAGTACGTGGGAGCACCTACAAATTAATTTTTATCACGATTAGAATACGAAAGTCCATTAAAAATTTGTATTGTACCTTAAAATTGGATGACTTGATTTGAATAGAACCCTGCTCAATAAAATCAAGTGAGAGTTTCGCAAATAGAAAATTTCCTTGAGAAATTTTATGAAGATGACGCTTGAAGCGTTCGAGCCCTGCTCCGGAAGATGATCCTGAAACATTTCGTTTAATGCCTGGACATCGTTTAACTCTAAAACGAATATAGTCAATGAGGTCCCTTGAGTGCAAGTCACCGCTCAACCTACAAGATACGAGACATTCTGTAAAATTAGACAATTCTAATTCTTATATTTATTTTTAAAAATGGGATAAGTTTACTAACGGAATTTCCTGGAACGGAATCAGTGGAAGTTGCTGACCAGAGCGTGACGTAAGAATAATTTTTAGCCAACTTGGGCATTTCTGGACATGTTGGGCTAAAAATGACGAGATTGTGTCCTCAGTCTCAGCTTTATGGACTTCCGCTTCGGAAATAGAGTCAATGACCAGAAGTAAGGAACTAGTAGCTGGAATTTTTCCACACTGTTGGAGGTAATTCAACGGATCCAGAACACCCTTGGTAAATGCTTCGCTTGGGTTTATCAAGCAGTTCAGTTTAGACAAGGAGTTCTACCCAAAAATAATTTATTGTTTTAGGTTTTACTATTATTTCAGAATTCAGAGCAAGATTCTTTTAAATTGTGTTGACAACGACAGTTCATCACGGACGAGTTTCTTCGCATACGATAAGTGCTTTCACTAAACACAGACGTTTTACATAAATTCGCCGCAATTAAATAAACTATTTTTGTAGGACACGAATGAACTGGAACGTTTAGTTTTGCAATGGATTATTTAATTTACCTGAATTGTGTTTTCTAGCCTAAATAAAACGACTCCTCGACCTCCTACCCGTTATATGTATTTATTCGATTCAAAATAATCATTTAGTTCAAATACGTAACATCGCGAAATCTAAAGTAGATATCTAGATATAAGAGTTTTACGAAGAAATTACCTGAACGACTGGATTCTCGGCCAGGAAATCTCTATAGCAAATTAATTGTGGTGCCTGACAAAGTTGAGCCGCGATCGAATGAACAAATTCCGGGACCAGACAACTGATTCTGTAGTCAACCTGAAATTCATTACATTTTCCACTGTTTGATAATGTGTATATTCGAACAGTGTAGAATCTGAGAGAATTTTCACACAGTGAAACCTGTCAGACCAGGGACAGCGTGTCGAATCATAAAATTTTCTTCGGCCATCTGTCGCCCGAATCCGGTAGTGTGACAGATTTCGCTGTACATTTTATCCTGATAGGAATGATAAGATTAGAACACCTCTGGAAAAAAGTGAAAGGAAATAGATGCATTTCCGTTCATGACCTCATGGACGTTTTGATTGAAAGTGTCCGGTGTTAAGGTCAACAGTTTGGAATTCTGTATGGATTTGTGTCACTAGAGTTGTATAAGGAAAACTAATATGCAAGAATTAGTTCAATTAGACCATCCTGATAGAAGTTATGAGGTCCGGAACGTTCACAGCGTAATGTCTCATCATTCACCATTTCGGACAGGTGTTCAGTTCCTATTTGGATAGACTATATATATTATGTGTTCATTCTCAAACGAATACCTGGCAGAAATGATAGGCGACCAATTTGGAGGCGAGTGATAACAATGCCCCTCCTCCATTTTGGGCTGCCATTTGACCTGAACGTCTTCCAAAACAACTGTTCTCAACGAGTTGGAGTAAAATACTTGTTTTTCCAGTCCCCCCGTCTCCGGTTATAATAATTCCTCTATTTTTGTCATGATTTCCTTGAGGATTGAATAGAATTCTTTCAATGTCAGTAAATAACCAATTTCGGCCAATAAAAATAGGATCCGCTTGTGACGTCGGGACTTCGAAGAACAAAGGTTTCAGCGGAAGAAATGTGTCTATGAAATATTTCAATAGATGTTTGATTAATTATTGATTTTTGATTAAATTATATTGTAGTTAAGTCTAAATTTACCACAAGATGGTAGGGACTCCTCCATGGTGTTCTTAAGTTCATGCTCGCTCAAGTTTGAATCATTCAGGCTCTTCAAGTCGTCTTCAATAATAGTGTCCGTGTCTGTGTTTGATGTGACTACTAATCCATAAAAGCTTTTTTCAGTTTATGTAACACAAATTTTGTTTAGCTAAGAATAGATAATTTCAAAAATTTTACGTGATATCTTGGAGTCTGTAAAGGTTTCCTTAGTTGCTGAAGTCGGCACTTCGGGTGCAGGAACTGACGTTAAAAACGGTTCTATTTCTTTACCTTTGATATAGTTTAAACCGTCTTTGAATCTTGAAATCTTAAAGTTTCGGAAAAGAAATATTCAGCAATAAAATTAACCTGAGTCAAACAAAAATTATCTGCTTATGAAATGGTGAAACGATTTTTGTCTATATTTTATTTACTATTTTCAAAATTGCCGATATATATCTAGGAAAACGTAACACTCACAAAAACTTTTCCGTCTTTTACGCGTGATAAAAAGATTTTGCTGATCGTACTATACAATTTAAGGGAGTATTCTTAATGAAAATCCGAATTTTTTTTACCTTGAAATGCTGAAAGAGTCCATTAAATTTTTGCGACGGAGGATTTTGAGCCTGTGCTACTGCGACCGAAGCCGTATTTGAAGTCTTTGTTTGTACATTCAAACCATGTCTCAAGATTTGATGTAAAAGCGAACGTTTCGCCGGTTGAGCAATTGCCGGTTCCTGTGCCATACTGTTACTTCCGCTACATTGTGGACAATTCTCATTTTGCAAAAGTGCACAAGCAGAACATTTTGTGGTTTTGAAAACATCTACAAACTTTCTCTTTTTCCCCATTTTCCCCCTCAGCGGCATTTGTCTCTCTAAATCCAAAAGGAATAAATTCTCAAATTTTATAACTTGATGAAATATTAATAAATATTTGATAAATTCTTTCAAACTTACAAAATAATTCTTTCAATTTAACCAACAACATATCTTGTATCAGAAATAACAAGAAAATAGTTACAAAAAAGGAAATGAGTTTCGATTTCGTTCGTAATAGAAAAAGTGAGTCCTCTAAGTTCACGTCAAGAATAGAGACTGATCCTCAAAGTCAATGTCTCTCTCACGTTAGAAAAATACACTCGGGTTTAGTTACACTCTTAAATACTTTATTCTAATTTTAAACATGTGAAGATTCCAGTCCTGAAAACTGCTCCCTTGTCTACCCATTAAGATCTTCCGGTTTAATGGGCAAAGTCGCGCGTGCAGGACCAACGATGTATGGAATAGTCAACTTCAAGTACCGAGACCGGAGTTCAATTTTCCATTAGGTTTGCTCAAGGAGTCATACAAAAAAAAACTTTAAAAAAACAAGACAGAAAGAATGAATTGGAATGCAAAGCAATGGAATTGTAACATAGTTAGTTCAGTTGGTATGGGTGCAAATGGTGCAAGGTAGCATCCGGTGGTGTCAGTCGTATCATGTAAGGTTTCTAACATTTTCCTACTATTATGAAAAAATAGCGTATCGTCACTTATCGATTTATTTCGTGATGAAAGAGTCGCTTTTCTATGAATTTAGTCTAGATAAGTGAACGTTAGTAGTAAAACTCTCTGCATTTGCAATCTCGACTGTCCGAGAGCTCGAACACCTCTAAAGACTTCTTTATTTGGCCAATTACTTAAGAATAAACTGTTGTAAACAAGAGGACCTGACATCTATTACTACACCTGAAAAATGTGTAATGACATACAAAATTGATACGATTAAAGTGCATTTTTATATTGACGAAGAGAGATGTTACGACACTCTGAACAACTGAGGTGTAAAAGTGGGGACCTCTTTACGTGGCATATATTAATGCCGAGTGACCTCTGAAACGGAGTCGTGTCGTTGACTCGGTGGGGTCAAATTCTGACTCATGTGATCAATTTTAGACAAATTTGATTGATGTATTCTAAGCTTGAAGAGTGTGCTGTCTCAACTGGAATCATCATAGTGGTTCAGTCCATTTAGTTTATATTCGTGGCGGAGTCTAAAGTAGATACATAGGTCAGTTTAGATTTAGAAAAGCTATTGTAGTATTATTAGATTGAAAATTTGATTGATTAGAAAAATAAAAAACCAACATTATTTGTTGACCAATTAATAAATCTCAATGCATTCTGTAGAAAATATTAATTATTTCGGAAGGTCCACCAGAAGCAGATGAATGCCTGCGGGCAAAGTGCCAATTCTAAAATTGACATCGTACATTGCTTGCCCTGATGGTACTATTGTTGTATAGCGAAGCAGCAAAGACTGCAAGTCTACTATGCACCGGCGTAGCACTAAATCAATATTTGATGTTGACAGTAGAAATTAAATAAATTGACTAAAAACTATATTTATCACCACAAGGGGTTACCTTGTACGGTAGCAATGGGTGCTGGGCTGGAATCTCCAGCAGTGCGGAGATTTCCATTTCCGGCAAAAACTCCAGTACAAGCTGAACTAAGCTTATGTAGTTCTAGATCTCTTGGGTATCCAAGCGTTTGTATTCTATTAAAAAAGTAGCAATAGGAAAGAACAAAAATAGACACATGGATCTTTTGAACAGAGATCATTTTTTGTGATATCGGAAGTTTGGAATAAAAAAATAGAACGTGAGCTCACGGGTCCGTGTCAGCATGTCTTGCTAATGATTAGAAAAAATATTATGTGTGAGCGTGTGAGTACAATTTGTAGCGTTGTAAACGGAGGGGTGTCAAGTCAGATATTAATAAGAAAAGGAAGTTAACACACGCATGCCAGCCTCAGGACGACTGTATTTTTTATTCCGTCACTACTCTACAGCTATTGTACAAATATTTTGAAACACTGACATTTTATGAGTGTTCTCAAAAAGAGTTGCCCTCAAAACAAATCATCATATCTACCCCTGCATACTTCGACCATTTATACTCCATCACGGCAATTTAATAAGAAAAAACGCTGGAGAATCTAGGCTTGTTTTTTGTCCTGAGTAGTGCGATGACAGAATCCATATATCACACATTCTCTGTCAAATGATGGCTTATAATCTATTTCTGCAAGGGAGAAAGTCCCTAACCCTGGTGTATGTATTATTTAATATAGACACTTTCCATTCTGCAGCCCTCGTTATCGCTCCCTTATGTATTTTTAATTATCGTGATCTAAGAGTATCGAATATCATAGAGAGGTCATCGTAGTCCCTAGTTACGCTTCCAATTGAATTGCAAATTCAATTGAATTAATTCAAATTTTGTCCAACGCAACGGATTAATAATTTTCATTCGGCGTCGAACACCCGAAAGTACCACAAGAAAGCAGGAGTAGCACGTGTATTTCTTTACTCATGCTTTTGGAAATGGAACGCCAGCGCATCCTAGCGAA